>JAINUG010000162.1:1640000-1747500 GCA_029706075.1 Aldrovandia affinis | reverse complement strand
ATTATTAGAATAAGCATATATAATCAGGACCACTATTCCACAGTTCTGCGTCCTGTTGTCTGATATCTGGTGCTCCAGGGTGTGGAAACGGGTCATTTTTCACATTTACATTTTAAGCATTTAGCAGACGCTCTTATCAAGAGCGACTTACAAGAAGTGCATAAATACAGGGTCTTTGGGCGATTTGTGGTTTTATTCAGTTTCAGCAAACGATGGGCCAAAGCAGTAGCCATGACAAAGAGTGTGATGTCAGAACCAGCCTTGGTCCTTGGCTCCCCTCTGTCTCTCCAGCAAAGAGCTCGCCCTCCCCCCTGGAGATTTCTGTCTACAGCCTCGATTGTCCTTGAACCCTCATTCAACAGATTTTCAGCAGGGGGGAGAAAAAAATAAATAAACCCTGGCATCACATCACATCTTTCAATTAGAAAAAAAATCTTCAGCGTAATGTTTCATCTGCCGTTACTTTTTTCTCATTTACTTTTTATATTTTGCAACTAGATATCGGAGTGATACTTTTTATTAATGTGCACTAAGCGGCTAGCCTTTGAAGGGCTTCCAACTTTTAGGCCTTTACGGAGAGTTGGGCCATAATTCACACAGGGATTTAGATGATAAAAGGGCAATCTGTGAGAAGTTAAATTGCCTTTTTGTTTGCCTACAGCAGCTGAAAGCTTGCCGTTTGCGGTTTTATAATATGCCCTAAAGGATGATCCAATAGGACGATATCATCTGTGAATCTGCTGGCAGATCTAATGTACAGGAAACGGCTTCCTAATTTGTCTTGTTGACAGTGTGCCAATTCATTTTAATTATTTTTTATAAAATGAGCTTCCTGTCGCCGCCACTGCAATATGCTGCTTAATCAGACTGGCCTCCGTTCCTACTTTGAATTCTTGTGTGAAGTTTCCTTATGAAGTCTGTGCACCCAAGAGAGAAATCGGTCAATTCCACTGTCTCCGGAGGCAGAATCTGATTAAAAACCACCTTTGCACAGCCATTGCTTACATTAGCATGCACTGACACCTGGTGGCCAACTATAGGTACTGCAACTTTATGTCACAGAGACTGGATACTGTCACATATTGTATGTAGTTTGAGAGCACCCATTTAAATTGGTGCTCTCAAACTATGAACTCCATTAAAAGATGAATTACACCCGTTTCTAAGAAAATAATTCTCGACAAGGCAAGTTGTCCCAGTGTTGCAGATACAGAAAAGCGTGCAGGGTTTGGATGTACTAAACCATTTCCATCTTAATGACAGCATCAATTCTACACAGGAGAGAGTGATCCATTATTTTCTTTTCCCCACTGTCTCATTTTCCCAGACAGCAATGTGTGGTGTGTACAATATTGCACGATTGTAGTTTCAGTAAGACAAACAGGAAGTTGAAGAGAAATGGGTCATATTATTAATTTTAGCTTTTAATTTTAGTTATAATTCTCATATTTGCTAAATATGTGTATACCATTGCATTCAGAAAATTAATATGGGTAAAATTCTTCCTTATGGCTGTTTTGAAATTTGGCAGATTTCTGAGCCTGGTATTTTTCCTCAATGTTTCTGATTATCAGAGAGAACATCTGAAGAATGGTCTGGAGGGTGAGAGTGGACGAGGGGAACATAACTAGAGACTAGAGAGAGACTAGAGGGAGGGAGAGAGAGAGAGAGAGAGAGAGAGAGAGAGAGAGAGAGGGGGGAGAGACTAGAGAGAGGGAGAGAGAGAGAGAGAGAGAGAGAGAGAGAGAGAGAGAGAGAGAGAGAGAGAGAGAGAGAGAGAGAGAGAGAGAGAGAGAGAGAGAGAGAGAGAGAGAGAGAGAGAGAGAGAGAGAGAGAGAGAGAGAGAGAGAGAGGGGGAGAGACTAGAGAGGGGGAGACACAGAGAGAGAGAGAGAGAGAGAGAGATAGACAGAAAGAGACATGCTGACCTGAGAGGGAGGTGAGAAAGGCACACTGACAGGAAAGGAGACATACAAGAGAGCAGAAAGAGTTGTATTGACCTGACAGGAGAGAGGTACGTGGTGCACAGAGTATGAGAGAAAAAGGAGACATGATTCCCAGAGAGGGGGGGAGGGAGGGAGGGAGAGAGAGCGAGAGGGAGAAGGACGTGGTGCCCAAAGGGCTACACTGACCTGGGAGAACACGCTGGCTGTTGGGGCGACTCTGCTGTCCACCACGCTGTAGAAAATGGCCAGCAGGCGATCCAGGGGAAACGGTTTGGGTCCCAGCAAGTGATTACTGGTCTGAGAGAGAGAGAGAGGGAAAGGAGAGAGGGATAGAAGAGTTAAGGGGACTATGCAACTGGAGCCCCATTCAGTACACATGTACACAGTTATTATCTTATTATCCCAACTGATGGGAATATAATTGTGACATAATTAATCTTTTCATCACATTTTGCATACTAACATTAACTTTTTTTTTTTTTAGCATTCTTTTCATTTTCCACATTATTCAGGGTGTTTTATTACATGTTAGGTTGTGTTACATGTCAAGTTTCTTTCTGTCAGGCCAATAAAGCCACTGGCACGGTGAGACACACCGACTGACACAGTAATCAAGAAATAAAAGTGAGTACTGAAATCTGCGTTTATTTACGCGGTCTGCATTCACCTTCTCGTGCTTCTTCATGAAATTGGTCTTCTTTATTTTCCCATGATGCTGTTGGGCAGAGAAAGCAGACATGCACGATTATCTTGCGTAGCGACACTGATGCTATGACGAGCTCTGACGCTATGAATGGTCTTCATTCTCCACTGTGGTTCCCAAAGTTTCACAGACTTTCATGAAGCCTCTTGAATAACTCTCCACTGTGTGAGATGTTCGCTGATATCATGCGTGTGGATGTACCTGCCAAGTAGTCCTCGTCCTGTAATTGCATTGTGTGACGATTGTGAAACGGCTCAGCGACAGAGTAATGAGCCAGTAAAGTGCAACTGCACGATCCCAGCGAGTAGCCCAGTGTCTCTAAAGTGGAACGGCGTGGCTAACGACAAAGAAAACAGGCCGCACCTTGAGGAAGAAGCGCCGGTCGGTGCGGGCCGGGTTGTAGGAGGCCAGATAGGCCGCTATCAGCAGGAACTTGGAGTAATACGGGAGCTCCACGTGATCGTGCGCGGACAATCCTGGGGCGAAGAAGGAGATGGGGATACAGAGAGAGAGAGAGAGAGAGAGAGAAAAGAGCAGGGGCAAAGAGAGAGAGAGAAAGAGAGAGAACCCTGAACAGAAGTGGTTCTGTGTGGCTCAGTAGATAGAGCATGGCGTTGGCAACGCTGAGGTTGTCGGTTCAATTCCCACTGGGACCACATATACTGAAAAATGTATGCATTCACTACTGTAAGTCGCTTTGGATAAAAGCGTCTGCTAAATGCCATATGTATGTATGTATATGTATAGAACCCGACTTTCACATTTCTATTCAGTTACATACTTTAGAACTGTCTGAGGCCTGCGTAACCTGAGCCATGTCAGCATTTCATTTTTCATGGGAAAGATGTTAGAGGTCACTTACGAAACAAATCACACACTCCTATTATGTGCACAATGTACGTGTGCATGTACTTGTGTGTGAGTGTGTATACATGTACGTGTGTGCATGTGTGTATTCTTTGGTCCATTTCCACTGTCCTGCGCACAAGACAGTTAGAAAAGAGCAAAAGGGAGTTCTGGCGTTTTACTGAACACAGGCAGTGCACAGCAGGCCAGCAGGGAGCTGAACGAATCCGTAAACCCTGACCGTTCACAGCGTGTGGCGTGAATCCCAATCTCTCTCTGTACCTTTCAAACCTCCCGTCTCCCTCTCCTCTGTCTGCTGCTGCTGCTCCCACTGCACACTGCAGAGGATTACACACACACACACACACACACACACACAGTCACACACACACACATAACACACAGTCAGACGCACAGCAAACAAAAACACAGACAGCGCTTACAGCATGACAATACATGAGCTACTTAAACACCGGTCCTAGCATGAAAAATATACAAGTACAAATAACCTGTTTACAATGCATCAAGATGATTACGTCAGCGGCATAAAAATGTATGTGCACCGAAATCACATTATCATCTTCTTCTCTGTAACATTTTAAGACATTTCAGACAGGAGCAAAACACACACACACACATACACACACAAATGAACACACAGATGCACACACATACGCACAAATGCACACACACACACACACACATAGACACACACACACCTGGACACGTCTCTCAGGTAGACCGTCTGCATGGCTCTTTTCAGGTGGGGCTCGATATTACGCCACAACTTGTGCGTGTCTTTTTCTTTAGCTGAGAATAGAAAGGAAATGGTCAAAATGAAGGCACCTTATCAGCCATACAAGACCCACACACACAGCATTGCTAATTAAGACACAGACATCAAAAAGAGCACAAAGTCAGACCCAGAAAAGTACTGACTATGACCCAATTTAAATCAGATGTAAAAAGTAATTTGTTACCAAAACAGTTAATGTTCCTGTGAATATATGATGCAAAAAAACTAATCTAAAATAATACAATTGGAACTCAGCTCAGTTTTACCTTCTCCGGTCTCCAGGGGCTCACAGAACTTAGGGAAATTGAGTGCAGCCTGTTTTTGAATGAAGGAAAAGTTAGAACAAGAGTATAAAAAAGAGAAAACAGACAGGTAGAGGGAAATTGACATGATTATTAATGTGATTGTGTGGGTCAATGCTTGGATATAGGACTCCCCTCATCAAACCTGGGGTGATGAACTGAACTGAATTGAGTGTGTGTGTGTGTGTGTGTGTGTGTGTGTGTGTGCATTATACCCTTACCACTGGCCTACGGTAAGGGTATAATGTTGACTAGCAATGTGGCACTGCTTCATATGCAAGGAGCAGAGTATTAGCACAAAGCAGGATTTTGCCTGTCCCCTGCGCTGTGGGGATTTTAGCAGTCCAATTAAAAAATAAATCAGAGCAATGATGCAATTCTGAGCAGAATATTTTCATCTTGGGACCAGAAAAAAACAAAAACATCACGTGTCTCTAGGGCTGAAAAAAGGACAGAATTTAACGAATGTGAAACATAGCAAGTTGCTCACACCTCGTTGTAAACCTCAGCAATACAACCTAAGGAAACCTGCTACAATATTACAATTGAACCCACACCCACAGAGAGAATCTCCCCCCAGCTGATACAAAACCTCTGCAAACCCAGCTACATCTCACCATCAAGCGGCACCAAACAGCAGTCAGAACACCACAAGCCACCAGCAGAGCAAGACAAGAAATATATACAGTGCCGTGAAAAAGTATTTGCCCCCCTCCTGATTTCCTCTATTTTTGTATATTTGTCAAACTGAATGGTTTCAGATCTTCATACAAAATGTAATATAAGACAAGAACCCGAGTAAACACAAAATACAGTTTTTAAATGATTATTTCATTTATTGAAGGAAAAAAGTTATCCAACACCCATATCACCCATGTGAAAAAGTAATTGCCCCCCTGAACTTAATAACTGGTTGTGCCACCCTTGGCGGCAACAACTGCAATCAAACGTTTGCAATAACTGGCAATGAGTCTTTCACATCGCTGTGGAGGAATTTTGGCCCACTCTTCTTTGCAGAATTGTTTTAATTCAGCCACATTGGAGGGTTTTCGAGCATGAACTGCCTGTTTAAGGTCATGCCACTGCATCTCAATTGGATTTAAGTCCAGGCTTTGACTAGGCCACTCCAAAACCTTCATTTTGTTTTTCTTGAGCCATTCAGAGGTAGACTTGCTGGTGTGTTTCGGATCATTGTCCTGCTGCATAACCCAAGTGTGCTTGAGCTTGAGGTCACAAACTGATGGCCGGACATTCTCCTTCAGGATTTTGTGGTAGAGAGCAGAATTCATGGTTCCATCAATTACGGCAAGTCGTCCGGGTCCTGAAGCATCAAAGCAGCCCCAGACCATCACACTACCACCTCCATGTTTGACTGTTGGTATGATGTTTTTATTATAGAATGCTGTGTTAGTTTTATGCCAGATGTAACGGGACCCACACCTTCCAAAAAGTTCCACTTTTGACTCGTCAGTCCACAGAATATTTTCCCAAAAGTTTTGGGGGTCATCAAGATGTTTTTTGGCAAATGTGAGACGAGCCTTTGTGTTTTTGGTCAGCAGTGGTTTTCACCTTGGAACTCTCCCATGGATGCCATTTTTGCCCAGTCTCTTTCTTATTGTGGAATCATGAACACTGACATTAACTGAGGCAAGTGAGGCCTGCAGTTCTTTAGATGTTCGTCTGGGGTCTTTTGTGACCTCCTGGATGAGTCATCGATGCGCTCTTGCAGTAATTTTGGTAGGCCGGCCACTCCTAGGAAGGTTCACCACTGTTCCAAGTTTTATCCATTTGTACATAATGGCTCACACCGTGGTTCGCTGGAGTCCCAAAGCCTTAGAAATGGCTTTGTAACCCTTTCCAGACTGATAGATGTCAATGACTTTGTTTCTCATCTGTTCTTGAATTTCTTTAGATCGCGGCATCATGTGCTGCTTTTTGAGATCTTTTAGCCTACTTCACTTTGTCAGACAGGTTCTATTTAAGTGATTTCTAGATTCAACAGGTCTGGCAGTAATCAGGCCTGGGTGCGGCTTGTGAAATTGAACTCAGCTTTAAAAAAATGTGGTTAATCGGTTGATTTATTAAGGGGGGGCAATTACTTTTTCACATAGGGCCAGGTAGGGTTGGATAGCTTTTTTCCCTTAATAAATTAAATCATCATTTAAAAACTGCATTTTCTATTCACTCAGGTTATCTTTGTCTAATATTAAAATTTGTTTGATGATCTGAAACATTTAAGTGTGACAAATATGCAAAAAATGAAGAAATTAGGAAGGGGGCAAATACTTTTTCACGGCACTGTACGTACATATTATATAAAATATATAAAATGCATTATATGTGAGCATGAGTGCATGAGTGTGAGTATGATATTGTGTGTGTCTGTGTGTGTGTTCAGAGTGTGAGAGTTTGTGAGAGTGTGCAGGAGTGATTGTTAGTGTGTGAAGAATGTGAGTGAGAGTGTGAACATGAGACAGTGTGTGTGTTCAGAGTATATGTGAGTGTGTGAAAAGCGTGCATAAGTGTGAGAGTGGGGTTGTGAATGTGAGTGTATGAGAGTGTGTGAGAGTGTGGTTGTGAATGTGAATGTGAGTGTATGAGTGTGTATGTTCACACTTTATGGGAATGTGTGAGTGTGTTATACCTGTGATATGGGAGTGTGTGAGAGTGTGGTTGTGAATGTGAATGTGAGTGTATGAGAGTGTGTGTGTTCAGACATTATGGGAGTGTGTGAGTGTGTTATACCTGTGATATGGGAGTGTGTGAGAGTGTGGTTGTGAATGTGAATGTGAGTGTATGAGAGTGTGTTATGTCTGTGTGTATATGGGAGTGTGTGAGAGTGTGAATGTGAGTGTGAGTGTATGAGTGTGTTATGTCTGTGTGTATATGGGAGTGTGTGAGTGTGTTATGTCTGTGTGTATATGGGAGTGTGTGAGAGTGTGAATGTGAGTGTGAGTGTGAGTGTATGAGTGTGTTATGTCTGTGTGTATATGGGGAGTGTGTGAGAGTGTGATTGTGAATGTGAGTGTGTGACGTCTGTGTGTATATGGGAGTGTGTGAGTGTGTTATGTCTGTGTGTATATGGGAGTGTGTGAGTGTGTTATGTCTGTGCGTGTAGTTACTGTGATTCTCACCAGGTGTCTGAGCTCCCTCAGGTCCCGGCACACGGAGTAGAAGACACCCAACAGGATGTTGATGTAGGAGGAGTAGAGCTCTGGAGAGTAGGATGGGTGAGAGTCCTGGGCCAGGATCTCCTGCAGCTCCGCTGAACAAACAGAGAGGGGATCACCACACAGAGAAAAACAGAGACCGACACCGTGAACGATACCGTGCCTCGCTCGCTCACTCACTCACTCACTCACTCACTCACTCACTCACTCACTCACTCACTCACTCACTCACTCACTCACCACTCACTCACTCACTCACCACTCACTCACTCACTCACCCACTCACTCACTCACTCACTCACTCACTCACTCACTCACTCACTCACTCCTACAATATAAGTTCATTAACAGCTCATTTTACAGGCCTCAACTTTTAAAAACCATGCACAGTAACACACTAACACTATATCCAATTCAATGTAGCATTTTGTATCATATCTTTGGGACAAAAGAACAGATTATCCAGCAAGCCCATCGATATGAAAGTAGTTTCAAGGGAAATTCACGTACAGGTAGTGTAAAGTACACGGACGGTTTGGTCC
Source organism: Aldrovandia affinis (assembly GCA_029706075.1). Classification (NCBI taxonomy): domain Eukaryota; kingdom Metazoa; phylum Chordata; class Actinopteri; order Notacanthiformes; family Halosauridae; genus Aldrovandia; species Aldrovandia affinis. The sequence goes on along the minus strand of JAINUG010000162.1, from coordinate 1,739,195 downwards.
AAAATGGTTTTACCATTACATCATAGCAAGGTCATCTCCAAACAGCAAAGCAACACTCACCCCAGAACAGAAATGAGAGAAAAAAAGATCACCCATCAAATATACATTGCATAAGATGTGCAGCTGCATCCAGAACCAACAGGTGAACACAGACTGCAGACTGTGAGACAATGGGGGGGAAACGGGGGGCTGGTGCAACCTTCTCCAAAAATCAATAAACTCAATTCAGCAATGAAGGCAAACACACACCTACGTGACTCCAGGTGTCAGGGTGAACTATAAGAGGTATGAGCCACCACTGTGCTGGCACACCCCACTCACAAGCAGTTAGCTTCAACCAAATGAGGCCAGTTCAGGGGTAAAACGTATGCACATCGAAGCACAGAATGTTACCGGCATGTTTGTCGACATTGTTCCCGTGTGCAAAAGACATAGTAAGGGCCCCTCCCCTAACACTAACACGCTTGGCAGCAGATGCAGCGGCTACACCGGCCCGCGGGCGTTGGGCCCCCTTACCTTTGCTGTAGTTGGGGAAGTGCAGCAGGAGTGGCTCGAAGCAGCCCGTGTTGGGCCGGAACTTGTCCCACACAATCTCGCTGAGCAGGATCACCGTCACGTTGTCTTCCACCTTTCAGAGAGACCGCGGGTCAGACACAAGCGTCCCGAACACACGGGGGATATAGGACATGTTCCCTTCTGTGCGGTCACCAGGCTTGCAAAACTGTGGGCTTGTCACTTGCCGAATTCTACAATACCAGGGTAGGATTCCGTTCAGTAGGCCAACCAACGGACCCGCCCCTCAAAATTGCACGAGGTGCACGATTCCTGTGTGGAAGCAATAAAATGCGCCAACATACGCTACCTTAAATGGTTTGCTTGCAGGCCAGACTCGCTGCCCAATGCAAGTTCCGATGCTAGCCCTCGCTTGTCTTACAGGCTAGACCGGACGAATTACTTTACCCTTGCCAAAAAAGCCAGGCCAGTCCCAGGATAAATGGACTTGCCTGCACTGCACTGAAGCATGGAATATCAGCGGAATTTCAATGTGGGAGAGTGCATTAAAAATACATCACTGGAAGCACAGTGGGGACCTGACTGGCGGAAAAGCCCAATCGTGCAGGCAGTTTGTCAGGTCCTCAAGACTTGCTCCCCCTGGCACAGCGCATCCACCGCCACCCCATAAAAAGCAGCTCGCTGGCTGCCTCACAGCCGCCTGACACAAATTCCAATCACAGCAATAACGATGAAATATGTGCAGAAATTATGATAATAAAAATGATTTAATTCAACATGAAGAACTCATCTAGGTCGTGTATGCATTTGCAACACAGCAAATATGGTAGTATGACTAGGAAATGTGGATCCAATCATGAAAGTTGGCCCACGGTGTGGAAAATATGCATTGAAAAGCACATTGTACCTGTGCCCTAAGATATTTCAACAGAAGCTGGGACTCTGCAGAACACTGTACTCAACACTAGAGATGCACCGATATAAAAATTATGGTCCAATATCAATAACTCAAATAACACAATTGGCTGATAAAGATAATTTGTTATTTATTGTCCCATTTGTGCCCAGGCAAAAAATAATAATTCTGCTCTTCATTATACTTCATACATACTGTAACCGTGAGCAGCTAGCCTAGCCACAATTGATGCTAACAGGACATGACAGCCATATTGTGTGTTGTTAGCGGTTGCTACTTCCTGTTAGTAGCTTAGCCACTTGGCTAACTAAGTACAAAATGCCCCATAGGCCTTTGCGAACGCTACAAACATTATTTATTAGCTATTTATGTTCATGAGTTAATACTTGTGTAACTGTGGAATGCTGTCTGTGTGAAAGTCCCTTTTCCCTTGTTACAAGAGATGATTGCATGTGATTCTTGCGCTGTGAACCGTGGTAGTACCGTATGTGTATGTGTAAACAGCGCATGAGTGACCCAGGTGCGTTTGTTGTGTTTCAGTGTACTTCCTGGCGTCTCAATGCTTTGTTCTAATAAAGATGGTAGGGCTAAAATGGAAACACAAACTCTCCCGAATCTTGATTCAGTAACACTTACCGCTACAATACAAATGTATGGAACAGCTTTTATTGTAACATTCTTTCACATACTTGTTGTACTGTGCTACATGTCTTACTTGTAAATGGCTGATCAGATTTGATGTATTAAAATCCTTGCTTGAGTTGCCTCCTCTTGAAATCTCACTGGAGCATGTTACAAATAGCAAATCGGTTGTCTTTCTCTGACAACAAAAATCAATTATCAACCGCGGCAAATTTACAAACGTTGATGATTGCGGGTAGGCTATAACATTGTTGTGTGGAGGAGAATAGTTTCTGAGTTTGTTCTGGCTTTTGTCCAACCAACACACAACACAGCCAATCACAGCCAGCCTTGAAGAACCGAGTTTAGTCCCTAAGAAAGGCTGCACGTCAGTTGCGTGGGGTTACAAACGAGCTGACAAAGAGCAGAAATGAGGAGTGTTCTGCAAGCACTGTAACAAAGCGGTCCTGATGGCAAACCAGAATACATCTAATCTGTTCCATCATTTCAGATGTTATCACGAAAAGGAATATGAAGAATGTATGGGGAAAAAAGGCAAAGGCAAGCAAAAAATCAAAAATCATATGCAAAGGAAGCCATATATATATATACAGATTTTTGTATTTGTTTACGCAAAGTGCAAACTTTATACTTGAAATTATGCTTGAAAACGTACCGCACATGCAAGCATTGAATGTTAAATAAAGTTGCGTTTGAATATCTGTATATACTCAGCTTTTTTCCGCATACAAATTATCGTTTCAATATCGTTATCAAAGTGTTTGGTCAACATATCATGCTAATTCATTTTGGCCATATTGCCCAGCTCTAGCGTGCATCTTGTGCAAGACTGCGTGGAGTGCCAGAGCACTCACAATAGCTAGTCAATCGCAGCATCGTCAGAGGTGTAAATTAGGCGTGGTTTCAGTCAGTTTAGCCTGTAAATAAAAGATGCTGCCGTTCCATTCAAGTTTGAACATTTACACCAGATTGACGCAACACAAACCGACAGATAATTATCGGCCACTGCCATCGGTCAATTCATTTTTGTCGGCCGATAAGCCGATTACAGTCAACAAGGCAAATATCGGCCGATAAAAATAAATTGACCGATGGCAGTGGCCGATACCGATAGTCCACCGATATATCGGTGCACCCCTACTCAACACAGGGCCAATTTGGATTTCAGTCTCTGTCTGAATGTGTTAGTGCCGGGGCACAATGGGCAGGAACCCTGGGAACCGAATCATGAATGCCTCTCAGTACACATGACATCCTACAGGCATGTACTGTACTGTATCAATAGGAAAAGGTGAACAGCATTACATTTTAAAAGAGCCCTACAAAGTGACCGGCACAGGAAAAAGCACTCCCCTGCTTCTGCTCTGGGTAATAAGTGCTATGCACTTACTCAACCACGTGTCTTAATGAGCCTCTTTGGCTAGCTGTCTGGTGTTTGTTATCTTCCAGATGAATAAAAGTGGTGGATTTGTATGCAATTTAATCACCGCTGTTGAATTAAAATATGATCCCTTGTTTGCATAAACCACAAACAGGTAGCTGCCAAAGTAAAGGAAACATTTGAGTAAATGAAGGGTTGTGGTGGCTGTTATGGGGTGGAGTGCATTTTTCTGGCATGGGTTAGGTTCACTCCACCCCTTAAAGGGCAAGGTAAACGCTAACAAGTACAAAGTCATTCTGAGTGATCACCTTCATCCTATGGAGAAGAATTTCTATCCAGATGGGAGTAGTCTCTTCCAGGATGACAATGCCCCCATCCACAAGGCACAAGTGGTCACTGAATGGTTTAATAAGCATGAAAACAATATAAACCATATGCTATGGCCATCTCATTCACCACATTTCAAACCAGTTGAACACTTATGGAAGATTCTGTAGCAGAGTTTTATACCACCATCAATAAAACAGCAAATTATGGAATTTCTCATGGAAAAATGGTGTTGCATCCCTCCAATAGAATTGTAGACACTTGGAGAAATGATGCCAGGGTGAACTGAATCTGTTCTGGCGGTTTGCGGTGGCCCACCGGCCTATTAAGTCACTTTATGTCTGTGTTTGCTTTATTTTGGCAGCTGCCTGTATGTCAATGTTGCAAAGGTAGCAACATGACAGAAGCACAGCAAATGTAGTACTGCAGAAAATTTGCAGAAATAAATTGACCCATCTAATCACATTACGGGGGATAAGGAAGTCTGCTCAGCATAAGAATTAAAATGGACAAAACCTTTTAAAATGACAATTTTCAGAGATGAGCAGAATGAACCGTCCGTTAAATCAGATTTTCCTTCCTCCTCTATCATTGTCAAATGAATTATTCTGCTCACAGTGCTTTGGCGATTTGTATTGTCTCAACAGATGTTAGGCCTAAGGACTGACCAGGGATCAGCATGCCTTGTGGGAGGAGAGCCACCGATCCTGACTACTTTCAGTCACTTACCAGCTCCTGCAGGCGCAGGAATCCTGGCAGGAGGTTGGCATCCATATCCCTCAGTAGCTCTGCCCTGTCCAATACCTACACACAACACACACACACACACACAACACACACACAGACACAGACAATTATTCATTAAAAAACTGAACAAGCAGTCTCTAAAGACAATTGACTGAGAGACCTGCTCTGGTTAAGTCCAAACTATTTAAATGGATTTCCAACTTAAATGTAAATGACATTAATAAATTCAAGGCTAGGCCAGGTAGGCAGTGAAGGCTTCATGAACACCACACCGGGTTAAAACAAAATGGTTGTTTCAGTGAGGTGTGGTTTCCACTCCCTACCTAGTTGCACTCTGCTGACAGCCATCATCATCTCTGTGTGGCACAGAAGCAGGGTGTGGTTATAGATCTGGCTGTTGAGGGCCATATGTCTTGCCTACTTACACCAAAAACAGGATCAGCATCGGGGGTGCAATTTGTGATGCACAACTTTCAAAATACAAAAATATTTTCTTTACTTTTCTGTGAAAACCCTTCCAGATAAAGTCCAACCCCATGGTCCATCCAATCGCAGATCCAGCGGCAACATTAAAAAGAATGTTGGACATTATCTCCAGACATGACAAAAAGTCCACTTTAAAGAAACCATCTTTCTTTCCAGCAGAGGGTGGGGCCTAAGGACAAAGGGGCAAGTCCAAGGATGGAGGGCAGAGCTAGGGAGAGAGTTAGGGGCGGAGGGATACTCACAATGTAACGGGTTTGTGTGGCTGGTAACTGGGCACACAGCTGTCTGTACAGCCGGACAAAGTCTGAGAGGCAGGGGCTGCGGGGGAGGGTCAATGAGGAGCTGAAGAAAGCAAGCAACACCTGTTCGAAGAGCAGCCCTGAGGATACACACTCCACACAGCTCACTACTGCATGGGGCAGCTAGGGAAAGGGGGCAAGGGGTGAGGAGAACTTAAGGAATGTCAAAAGATACAAATACAAATACAATACAAACGTTAAGACAAGAAAATTACATTCACAATTGGCTATTGCAAATTGTAATAAAGAAAAATAGGGAAATAAAAAGTTGTTTTTTTTAAGGGCTTTTTCTTCTGAGCAATAGGCAACATTCCTATAAGAACAATCAGTGTTATTTCACTGATACAACCTTGCTGTGGTTCGGCCATACATGCTCTGATGGTGTGTGTGTGGCCAAAATGTTAGTCAGTTTGTACAAATAGAATACAGATGTAAGGGAGTAGTGTGTGGGAGTTTTTTTAAAAAGGTCCATTGAGGAGGAATTTCAGGCTGTAGTTTTCAGGCTGTGATATTATTATTATTTTATATATATATATATATATATATATATATATATATGCCATTTAGCAGATGCTTTTATCCAAAGCGACTTACAGTAGTGAATGCATTTTTGTGGTTTGTTTTCAGTATATGTGGTCCCAGTGGGAATTGAACCCACAACCTATGCGTTGCTAACGCCATGCTCTACCTACTGAGCCACACAGAACCAGAACCAGAACCAGAACCATTATTCACATTCACAATTATAAAGATGAAATCCTTAACAACAATGTCAGAGCACATGGCATCCAAATGCACTTCTCTCACCTCCAGTTCTCTCAGTAGTGTCTGTGTCACGTGACTCTTCCCTGTTGCTGTGTGACCATAAATGAAGATAGAGGGGTAGCTATGTTGCTCTGGCTGTGGAGGGAGGTGGGGGGTCAGAGAAAATTAACTATACCTTGTGTATGCCAAACATTTTGATTAAACATTGCTTGGTTAGCATTATATATATGCCTAGCCTATATTTACAGCATCATAACCTGGAATTACAGGCACTTATTTATCTGAATAATCAAAATATTACAAAATGCATTCTCATTTAACCCTGACATATGCACCTGCACTTAAGCCAATCTTGTAAATATTGTCTGTGAATATTGTCTGTCTTACTAGTCATGGTGTCTAATGTGTGTTGATGCTGCTGAACTGAGCTTGCCTACCATGCTGTACTGAAAGCAAATTCCACCGACCTCGGTCGTATGGTCATTAAAGAAATTGAATTGAATTTACAATCCTTAAGGAGAGCTATTCACCCTGTCACGAATAACACTTTGCACAATCAAACCAGAAACAGAGCTACACAGAAACAACATTATAACTGAGCACAATAATAAGTGCTCAGTTCATATAAGTAACACCAGGCGTAGTTGCCCCCTCACCTCTCCCATAAGTGCCAGCAGTGTGCTAGCTTGAGCCTCTCTGCAGGGCAGCCTCTTTGTCACCACACGCAGCCTCTCGTCCGCGTATCCCTGGTTCTGAAGTAAGACCGACATCCTCTTCTGCTCAAACACACACACGCGCGCAGTCAGCAATACATTTAAAGCGAAAAAGCTGATAATATGTTGGTGCTACACGAAAAACACTTATCACAATCTCACTTGCAAAACCAACTATTGTCTTAATGTCTTTAAACGTCTTAGCTAACAGGTTAGCTAGCTATATAGCTGCAGAGTTGTAGCTATTTAGTGAATTCTAGCTTTAAACTTTGCTCAAGCTTACCTACTTTCAAACTAACGTACACATATGACGTGCCATCCGTTCGATACCGAGCTAGACAGCTAACGTTATGCAAGCTAACCAACTAGCTATCTTTCTATCATTAGTTAATAAAGACGATACGTCAAGATATTGTAAAATGCTGTTAAGAATGTTTATATTGCTGTTAGGATAAACCCATTTCCTACTCACTTAAAAGCATGGGGAAATTACGTAAAAGTAGCCACGCACAGGATGAACTAAAATGAGACTTCGCGCGCCGTGGAGAGTCCGTCATCAGGCATTTCCTTCTTCGTGACCAATCGCCGCATTCCTTTTACGGAAGGCATTCTGGAAATTGTAGTCTATTTCTTTCCATCACAATTTGACAGCTGGTGAGGCAGGGCCTTTTCAGATTGTGAAAACAGATTGTGGGAAAACAGTTAATCGCACATTTACTTTGGGAGCTGGTCAAAATGTTAAACAATAGTAACACAATACTACATTTAACTTTTTTACACAACATTTCCCTCAAGTCTACTCGCTCTACAACCATGTGAACAACATCTAGCACTCTTGAAATGACAATTGTGCAACTCTTTGACTTGAGCCACAAGCGTAAACGATTGAATGAATGAATAAAGACATGTAGAGTATTAACATATGGAATACATTAATTAAAGACAATTAACCATCTTGAGTATTAATATCGAATCTGAAAAGTGGAGCTCCTTTTTCAGTTTTGTTACAATAGGATCCTATACGCCAGATATTCTTAACAATTAGTAGTGTTTTATTTCTACTAAGTGTACATCTGCATGCTGGTGTTTCATTAATGTTGTCAAACTGCGTGGCAAAACAGCAGCCATGAATATACTACCTGTCGGGATAAGGAATATTAACTAAAAATAGCCTCCCTTCAATTGAGAATGTTACCTGCAGCGCGTTTGCGTCTTTGCTGTGATATCAAACGATCAAGGCTCCAGCATACTGTCTAAATGCACTTCTTTAGGCAGATAACCGATTCTGCAAGGAGTTGAGGGCACAACATGCCACGACAAAGCAACAATTGGTAGAATAAATTGTCAACGTGAGCAAGCAATATGACGAGTAATAACTAGGCTATCTATGATGATCCATCATCATTATGATGATGACATTGAGTGTGGAGGTCTTCGGCGCTGCAGTTCGACAAAAAAGCCACCTGTCACAAGAACTGATTTTTAAAGCCCATTACTGACGTCGCTCATGGCCATCAGCTGCGATGTGTATCCATGACACATGCATGTACTCAAGGGCTCATGTCCGCCTATGAGTCGCCGAAACTCACGTCACGTCGAGGGGGGAGAAGGAAAACGGGAGAAAGGGGGCTGTTTCTTAGCTATTACAGTTTGGTCCCGATTAGTGCCCGAGCCGGGTCAGTTTGTGTTACGCACGGGTGGTTGGTGCGTGAGTTCCAGCGGGGAAGTCAGGCTGCGCTGAATTATCGTTGCGCTTCTATCGCCATACGCCGACAGCGCGACAGAACCTTCGTTCGACAGAGCGGCGGACCCATCTTGATACAGAGCGACGGCTCGCCCAGGGAAAGAAGGCAAGTAGAGTAACCAAGCAGGTTGCTCACCTCAATCAAGCACAGACTTACTTCTCATAACGTTAACACTGTGACTAAATAAACGGCGGGGAGTTTAATCAATCACAGTTTAGGCACGGCTGTTTTTTCTTTCCTTTCACTAAGCATGGGAAGCTAGGATTAGCGAGGATGGATTGTAATGCTGCTGTTGCTGCTGAAATATACACACCGGAGAACAACTGTGTTGCAGAAGAACACTACTGTCTAATGACAGTCGGCTTGCCTTGAGCACAGGTGTTTCTGAAAAAAATCTAGACATATAGCTCTGCCACCCGTGAGACTGTATACGGGCGGTATAGCTAAGTGAAGTGAATATATCCACCGCAAATGCACGAACCGGCTGCCTTTAATAGCTTTTCTGCCTGCTTCTCATTTTCCGGTATCACACTCAGTCGAAGGAAGCTGAAGGTTGTTCAGAAAAATGATCTCCGTGGCAACCACGAGACTGCGTCTGATTCCGAGGTAGACATTAGCTCTTTGACTTCTGTGGCGATTTTGTATTTTATTATTGCTTCTATTGTTTTAAAGGAAAGTGGATCCGATATTATTCGTTGGCTGATGCAAGATCTGTTGTGATTTTTGGAACCTTGACTTGATTCCCATCATTAATTATTTATGACTGTAAGTTTCCTTTCAATGTTAATGTGTGCTCAGTTACAGAGCCGCGGCGGGCGAGTACGAGTGTGTTATCGGTGACCCTGTGTCTATCAGACCGCTATAAAGAGAGGCGACTCCGTTGACTTGGCCAGTTTGTCGGCAGCGAACAGGTAGACTGTTCTCAGGGAGAACAATTCAGGCAGACGCTGCAAGCAGTTTAGTTGGCTATGACGGATTCACACTGACCGCTCAAGAAAGACTCTGTGCGCAAACACGTCCCGTCTTGGACTGTTTACTTTTTGCTCATCTGTGACATTTAATACACTTGGTAATCATTCCAGGACAAAAAAAAACAATTAATCAAAACTAAAATATGGTACCTGGGACTCCTGCAGCCATGCTGCCAGCGTCGGAAGCTGCTAAAATCTACCAGACCAACTATGTCCGTAACTCGCGGGCCATCGGTGTTCTCTGGGCCATTTTCACCATACTCTTCGCTATCGTCAATGTGGTATGCTTCATCCAGCCATACTGGATCGGGGACGGCGTGGACACGCCGCAGGCCGGCTACTTCGGCCTCTTCCACTACTGCATCGGCAACGGGCTGTCGGGGGACCTGACGTGCCAGGGCAGCTTCACCGAGTTCAGCTCCATCCCCTCGGGCGCCTTCAAGGCCGCGTCCTTCTTCATCGGCATGTCAATGGTTCTGGTCATCACCTGCATCGTCTGCTTCTCGCTCTTCTTCTTCTGTAGCACGGCCACCGTCTACAAGATCTGTGGTTGGATGCAGCTCGCCTCTGGTGAGTGGCGTTGGAAGTGTTGTTGATGTTGTTGTTTTGTTGCTTTTGCATATTTGCTTATTAATAGGGCGTTGTTGCATGTCTTTGTTGACTTGGTCTATTGAAAGGAGAAGAGTACAGTCCCCACTGTGCCACTGGAGGCAACTGAATGCATACAATGTCTCTCACAATTGTTTTGCGATTCAAGGACCGATTGATAGGCTACAGCTGGAGAGACAACAGTTTGTTATGACAGAATCCTGCAGATACAGATATATAATTACATTTTATATTTATTTATTTACATTTTTAGTAGCATTTTATTAATCTAATTGGCCATTTAGTCAAGTTGTTGCACTTGGACCATTGTTAAATGCAATAGATTAGAACCGTATGTTAATTTATGGGCAATGAGCAAGATTTCACTCCATTAGAATTTGGACATTTGGCAACAAATACATTCTGAAAAATTATATTTCTGAAAGAGTTCTAATATTTTTGCATTTAAATGTTTATCTTGTTTCAGCACCTTCAAATGGCTGAAAATGACCAGCTGACCTGTTTATTTATAGTCTCTTCAGTTCAAACTTAAGCAAAGTAACAATCAGTGAACTTGTTTAACTATTCAACTTTAACTGAACAGTGAATAGGATATCCAGGAAAGTACCTTGTTTGTGCATCAATATTGTTAGCTTTGACTGAAGAAAGAGTTCTACATGAACCATTCGATTGACTTCAGTTTTGTTTAACTAATAGATAGTGAATAGGCCAGGAAAGTGTCTAAATGCATTTTATTCTAAATGCATTATTCTAACAAAAACAAGACACTGAACCAATTTAACTAATGGAGCAAAAACAGAACCCAAAAAAGCAATAAGGCAAAGGCTATGCCTGAGTGCTTTATATTGCATTTTAATTACAAGCTTGCATAACCTGTCAAAAGCAAACAAACAAGAAAAAGGAAATATTTTAATTTGGATAAGGGAAAAGTTTCCTTTTAAGATGTGCCATTTCCTCCTGCTCTTCAAAACTTCACACCTTAAGTGTATCCACCAAAAAATCTATTGTAGTCTATATCTATGGTTTGTAAATATAAACCCAATTGCTTGAGGCATTTCAGTGAGTGTTCTTGAAGAAGAAAGAATCAGCCATTGACTACAGAAGTGAAGTTACAACTTGTGTGGTTGAAAGTATGGATATTATCCCTTGTGCTCCACACAGATTGAGTAATTATAACAACAAAGCATGGGTTGACATGCTCCCACGGTTGGTATTAAACCATACGTCAGATCACAAACTGTCTCAAGAAATCTTCTTGCCCGGGCCTCCCGCGTGGTCTAGTGGTTTCAACGTCCGACGCTGGCCACGGCAACCGGGGTTTGATTCCCCGTCGCGCCAGAGTCGGCTCTGGCCGGGAGTGCCACTGGGGGCGGCAATTGGCTGTCCGCCCCAGGGAGGGGGCACAGTTCGCTGCGCACAGGGGTGGTTCTGGGGTGCCGGAGTTACAGTCGACAGTACGACGAGTGCCGTCTCGGAGGAGACGATGCTTCGCCTTTGTCACTGGGCTACGGCAGTGAACTACGAGGGAGGGGATTGACCTAAGAATAGCGGGAGTAATTGGCTACCAAATTGGGAGAAAACCGGGATAAAATCAGAAAAAAACTAATAAAAAAAAGATTCAGAGAGACAGGAAAATACTGATGGTCTTCCAGGTATTTGTAGAACCACCAGTTGCATCTATAACCTCTGTTCTACTTCATACCTTTCATACCGTCAGTATGATTGAAAGCATGGATGACTCATACCAACAAGGTCATGAGGAATATTACCACATCTCTATATCAGTCAGTCGATGCCACTGGGAGAACAGCAGACTCCATCGTATGGCAGGATGCAATGTTTACCTTGTAGAACCTGGAGAATGTGCAGGATGATGAACAGGTAGCAGCCATACAGATTTCCGTCAAGAGAACACCCCTCAGTGCTGCCCAGGACGTGGTGATGCCTTTGGTGGAGTGGCAGACCACGCCCTATGGGACAGGCCGTCCTACACTCCTGAGCGAAGATGTCCACAATTCAGTTCACACTGGAGCCTCTGTTTCAACAATGCAGGGCCCGTAAGCCTTTCACAGACATGGGCCTGATTAGACTTCATGTAGCAAGTACACACACCTCCAAAATTATTCACACCCTTGATACAGATGATGAAAAAAGGCTGTATAAAATAAACAATACAGGCTATATTGTATGCTCAAAAACATGGGAAAATTATATTATTTTATACAAAGACAATTGCTCAGAGAAAAAGATTTTGTTTAACAAGTAATATGTTTTTGAATTATTCACACCCCTATTTTCACTATTTTCTATAGTGTTTTATGAGATTGGTGAACATATTGGGGGATCTTTGATTATTCCTCGATACAGAATCTTTCAAGATCTTTTAGATCATTCAATCTGCATTGTGGACTGCCCTCTTCATGTCAAACCACAAATTATCCATCAGCTCTAAGGAAACACCAACATAAAGTGTCTTAATAGTGCCACCACAAGCTGCCAGAACAGCTTCAATGCGCCTTGGCATAGATTCTAGTGTCTGGAACTCTATTGGAGGGATGCAACACCATTCTTCCACAAGAAATTCAATTTCCAAATTCCATTCCATAAATGCTTCAGCATAGGAGGAAGGTGACCACTCAGAATAGCTTTGTATTAATTGCCATTTACCTTGCCCTTGAGCGGACCTAAACCATTCCAGGAAAATGCACCGCGCACCATAACAGTGCCGCCAGAACCCTTTATTTACTCAAGTGTTTCCTTTTTTTTGGAAGTTACCTGTAGGCTTGGGATCTTGAAAGTTTCTGTATGGAGAATGGTCAAAGACCCCCTCCCCCAATATGTTCACCAATCTCATAAAACACTATAGAATATGACAGTGTCAGTTTCATCCTTGTGAGGGGAGCACACTGGACACATGAGATGCCTGCCCCTCCTCCGCACTCCAGAAGGGAGGAGGGCTGTAGGCAGCCAGCTCAATCGTCTGTTTAATGTGAAGGGGCGATAAGGATAAATCCCCTAAAGGATGGATTTAGCCATAAGGTCACCCCCAGGTCATCTGTCTGCCAGGCATACAGTACTGACAGAGAGTGCTTGGAGTTTGCTCACATCCTTCGCTGAGGGAATTGGCAAAATGAATGCCGCCTTCAACAGTCATTTAAGGTACGACTCTAAGCCTGAGTGCCTCCAGAACTAATGGTAGGTCCCAGGCTGGCACGCGGACTGCCCTAGTCGTCGGGCACCTTGAAAGCGCTCAATTATACAGTTGGCCCCTACAGTCTGACTATCAAGTTGCACATGCTATAATATATGCCATTTAGCAGACGCTTTTATCCAAAGCGACTTACAGTAGTGAACGCATACATTTTTCAGTATATGTGGTCCCAGTGGGAATTGAACCCACAACCTCAGCATTGCCAATGCCATGCTCTACCTACTGAGCCACACAGAACCACTCTATGATGGCATGGCCGAGGCATACACCTTCAAAGTAGAGGCAGATCCCTTCAGGGACCACGCCCACAATTGTGCCTGGTCCAGGCTGTGATGCTATATCCTGTTATCCAATTGAGAGAATATACTCTGCCTGTGTGGTGCATGTCATGGCACTCTCTTTGGGAGACTGAGGCGGGCTGAAAACCATGATCTTGTTGGCCATCTGGGGGCTATAAGAAGGAGCCTGTGGTGAGACCATACAATCCTGTGCAGTGTCATAAGGATCAGAGGAGTTGGTGGGAATGCATGCAGCTGTCCCTCTGGCCAAGTGTGGTCTAGAACATCCATGTCCAGGCAGTGGGCTGTTTGTCTTGTCAGAACAGCAAAGTTAGAATAAAAATGGTCTATTCCCTTAATCCAGTAGCCTTAACAGTCAAATGCCCTTGTTTATAGTTCAGCACTCTGAATACTGAGCCCAAGTGGTATTACGTGTTAAAACCCCTCACTTATCCTACATGTAAAATATATTTATTTGATTTCCAATCATACCATGTTGACCTTCGCTTTAATCTGGCGAGCTATAATTATTTTCTCCATGATCTATCATTTCCAGCTCATAGGTAGAACCCTGAAGTTGTGGGGTGTGGTACTGGCTCACCACAGCCAAATGCCCCAAGTGCCCTGGCTTCACTCACAGAGCAATAAACCTGCCAATGATGGACCACTCAGTCTGCCTTCGCATGATGACTAAAAGGCACCTTCCCGACAGTTTCCACCAGAGAAAACCAGAGGGGGTGTGGCCTCCGAGGTGGTCTAGCGGTTACAACGTTCGATGCTGGCCACTGCGACTGGGGTTTGATTCCACCGGCCACGCCAGAGTCAGCTCTGTCTGGGAGTGGCGCTAGGGGGCGGCGATTAGCTGTCCACCCCAGGGAGGGTGGGGGGAAGCCGACATGAGTCCGCTGCCTATAGGAGTGGCTCTGGAGTACTGGAGTTACGGTCGACTGGCTTAGCGAGTGCCATCTCGGAGGAGACGATACCTCGCCTCTGTCACTGCTGGTCACAGAGCTATGGTAGCGAACTCGCAATATGTGGGGGGGATTGACATAAAAAATAGAGGGTGTAATTGGCTACCAAATTTGGAGAAAATGGGAGAAAATCAGAAACAAATTATAAAAAATTAAAATAAAAAACAGTGGGCTGTTTGTTCTGAGGCAAACAGGTCAGCATGCACTGTGCTGAACTGTTGCTATATCATGTTCACCATGTGAGGATGGAGTCTTCACTCCCTGGGGGCAGTCTATCATGAAAGGAAATCCACCACCTGGTTCACTGCCTGGGAGATGAATGGCTTGCAGGGATGCCAGACAAGGAATGGCCAATGTCAGAAGCTGTTGGAACACTTGTAGGTACTGTGCAGATCTGGTTCCACCCTGGTGGTTGATATGAAACACTGTGGATGTATTGGCTGTCTTTATAAAGATGTTTGGCCCTGAGGACAGGCAGGAAATACCTCAAGCCTAGATACACTGTCTGGAGATCCAGAACATTGATGTGCTCCGTCCTCCATAAAGAGAACCACACCCCCTCAGTTCTCACCACTCCCCAAGCTGAGAGTGATGCGTCTGTCATCACTACTTCCTGCCTCGATGGGCTCAAGCTAAGAGGGGAACCTGCTGTTAAGTACGCTCTCCTTCTTCCCGGCCATAGATGGCACACATTCGTCACTCTGTCTTTGGCATTCTGGTCCCATTTGAGGTCCAAGGTCATTGAGCCACAACTGAAGTGTCCTTAATGGCAGTGGGCCCAGTGGAGTTACACCAGAGACTGCCACGGGCATGTCCAGCAGTTGAAGGAATATCTGTGTTTTGCTAACACGCTCAACTGGAAGCGCTGGAGGAGGAGGAGGATGCTGTCCATTTGCAGAGGGGATAGACATGCCCTCATGGAGTGGATGGTCAAGATCATGCTAATGGTAAGGAGTTGCAGAGGAGTGGGGTTTACTGGTCTCCGGACCGGATCTTATTTTTCCATCTCTCTCCCAGACCCAGGAGAGAGAAACAGCGGGAGAGCAGGTTAAATAAAACAAACACAAAACACAGTCTTCACCCTACTCACCGCGAAGTAACAAACTAAAATAACAAACTAAATTAATAAAACTAAATTAAAACCCGCCTCCTCCGAGGTGGGAATCCCCTTCCGGGGAACAAACAACGAACACAGACAATCAGCGGCTTTCCACCCCGCTTCCACACATCCCCATCCAACCGGACACCGCACCTTTCTCATCTGGACTTCCTCTTTAACTTAGACAGGCACAGACATATTTGGTGACTTTTCAAGTGCTTCCCAAATTCATGCACACAGAGACACTCAAACTTTTCAGTCCAAGTTCTCTTTCAACACACATACACAGAGACCCTCAACACTCTTCCAGTGAGAGTTCTCAAGTCATCACCCAGAGACACTCTCTACTGCTTTAGTGTGAGTTCTCTTCACAATCACACAGAGAGAGGCACATACACTGCATTTGCAGTTTGCCCTCTCTCTCTTTCCCACACACACAGGAAGCACTACTCAGTCACTTTTAACAAACGCGCACAATCTCAACACAGACTCTGCATCCTCCGATGTGGAAATCCTCTTCCGGGGAACAAACACTTAACACTACATGATACGATACGCATGTGCATGTGCACACCCACACACTCACGTGAACAACAAGACTAACAACTCTCTATGATACACACACACACAAATGTGAATGACAAGACTAACAACTCACTCCCCACTTGCCCCACCTGCTCATAAATAAGCGTACTTTCTTCCTGGCTTAGGTGGGACTCGTGAGGCAATCCCCTGTCTGTTGTTCACACACCTAATCACAATTAACACAGGACAATTGCCAACCTCAAACCACACCCACTCAACACAAACCATTACGTGAATAATCACTTACCATTTATACCAATTACACTAATTAACCAATGATCAATTATGGCCTTTGGAACAACCTTCCAGGCAACAGTTCACACCCTGGCAGTCTCACACCCTGCCAAAGAGTGTGCTAAACCTGCCCCCGGAAAGTTCCACTGTTCCAAAGACCTCCACAGCCATGCTGTGGCAAAAGAGAGGCTACCCTGCAACTCCCCTGTTGCCAAGACCGACGCCCTCCACACCTTGGTATAGCAATGCCAAATGTATCACGCATACAACTTTCATAAGGTCCAGTGCAGTGATGTGTCAGTGCTGTGCTCCTGGCCCCCGCACTCACAAGGGGCGGGGCACAGATGAGCCAGTCATTGAGTTGAGGGAGGACTTTGACTTCTTGTCAAGGAAGCTCAGGGCTGCACTCACATGCCTTGTGAAGATGCAAGGAGCCAGGGAAAGGTCGAAGAGCAAAACAGCAAACTGCTGTGCCTGACCTGGGTAGGCGAACCGTAGAAAACGTCTGTGTTCTGCCAACATTGGGACATAAAAATAAGTGTCCTTTAAATCCTGTGATGGGATCCATTCCTCCATAGCCACAGTCTGGAGAACATACACCATGCACAACATGCAAAAGGGGAGCTCTTTCAGGAACATGTTAAACCGTCTCAAGTCCAGAGCCCCAAAACCCCCGTCCTTCTTTGCCCTCCGGATTCAGGTTGAATAAAGCCCATCTTGTTGTTCAGCTGGCTTTACCCTTGTCCAAGAGAGACATAATCTCCTGGCTGAGGGTAGAAGTTTTTAGTGAGTCTGTGACTAATGTCACTCTGACTCCTGAGAACGGTGGGGGCCAGCACCAGAATTAGAGTCTGTGCCCCTGGGTGAGGGTCATTAACACCCATGCGGCTAGGAAATCTGAGCAAGAACCTTGGACGGGATGTGATACTGAAGTGTTATGTGATGTGTTAACTCTGGAGTACAGATGTTAACTCTCAGCTGGTGGATGAATTCAGCACAAGACAGAGAGACTAAGGTCCTCCAGTGATAAGATAGGGATAAAGTAGGGGAGAACTGTCACAGCTTTGGAGGGTGAATTTGCACTCCAACCCATGGGTCACAAGCTGAAAGTGACAGTACATGCAATGCACACAGAGCACCAGTACACACAACCTTATCCAAGACCTGCGGGGTAGAGTAAGCACACCTGGTCTGATGTATGATTTTATACCAACCATGGGAGCATGTCAGCTCACCCTGTCATTTCATTGACATTCATGATTACTCAACCTGCGCGGAGCAGAAGGGATAATATCCATCCTCTCAACCATACTGATGGTCTGAAAGGTATGAAGTAGAACACAGTTTGTAGTTACCCATCAGGCTTTTGCTGGTGTTTCAGCTCAATTGATCATAGTATACATATGTACAGTATGTACAGGTAGTAGCCAAAAGGGTGGAAACACTTATATGACACTGGTATCCTGCTGTGTAGAGTTCTCGACTAACCGTTCTTGACGAAACTGCCTGCTCATGCTCTAGATTGGAATTTGCAGTCCACTGATTTAGCAGCATTTTTGCCAGCATTTTTGTACACAACCCTGATCATGCTGGGGTGTTAATTACGTAATTAACACCTGTGTGGAAGCACCTGTTTTCAATGTAAATGTTTTCCTCATTTACCTAAGTGTTTCCACATTTTTGTGCCACTACCTGTATGTATGTATATATATATATATATATATATATATATATATATAGTATATACATACATACATACATTTCAATCTACATCTATTTTAGCAGTCAGTCTATCTATCTATCTACTATATATGCATCTCTATCTCTATCTGTATATCTGTTTATATATTAATATCTACAGTATATCTAATTGTGTAAATATTTGTATATCTAGAGCTATCTAGATGTATCTCAATCTAAATATACATATCTGCATGTACCTATAACTAAATATGTCATTTTCAGGCAATGCAATTTGAGTGATGTGAGGCTATGAAAGGTCAAAGAAGGATGGCAGATATGAGTGATGGATAAAATTGGAGGTGGTCCCACATAGTTTTTATTTTTTTAAAAATTTTATACGTCTGAATCATTTGTGAGTCTTCTGGAAATATTTGTTGAGCGCGTGCTTCAGGTCTGGCTGATCTTGAAAGGTCACAGAAAGCAGCTCACCAGCATGAGACAGAAAGAGATATCAATGCAGCCCATCAGGATGTTATCAACTGACAGCTGTTAAGATGACCCGCAACTGCAATCAGGGAGTTGCTGCCAAAAATCCTCAGGATCGGACCAGCACATTAGTACGATATACACCCCCCCACCCTGCCTGATTCTCCTACCAAGATGCTGAATCACTTTCCAACACCCTTCACCCATTTAACAAAGGTGCTGGTCCTCTGTTTCAAGATCTGGTGGAGTCCACGCTTATAACACAAACAAAACATAAACGAGGGGATTATTGGGGAGAAGTCCAATCCGCTGCCTCGTCTTGGACTGAATTAAAACCATAAGTCCATCCAATGAGTGTGCTGGTGTGTTTGTGTCTTCGCTTTAAAACATTTTTTTTACATTTATAAGATGGAAACTGGAGGAAATTGTCAGGCTCTTTGAAATGGAGAGAGCAGACCATCAGAGTGCAGGATCAGTGTGTGTGTGGGGGGTGGGGTGGGGGGTGGCTCAGCAATCATACCTTATTATCTGTATCCTTGATACTGCACTCAAGGTTAAATCATCTCAGTGAGTAAGGGGAATATTCAGTCTAACCGCTGTAGTCCAATTGGACTAGTGAATTCAGGCGAGTGTTGCTTTTTTATTTTTCGTACACATCATCAGCAGTTAAGCGTTCACTGTACAATCCCCTGTGGGGTAAGGTTGGAGGTATCCCTGTATGTCTAGTGGTATTGATGGCTTGATGCTCACAGGACTATGTTGTGAGAAGCAGTCAACCCTAGTAATGACAGTGGGTTCCCTCGACACGCCGGCGCTCAAAGCAGCTCGTCTCATATTGATCCAAAGACATCATTACGTGCGCGGCTCTCGTGGACGACAGGGATTTGCTTCTCTTTGCTTCTCCCCCATTTGCTTCTCTTTCTCCTGTGGTTATTGCACCTGTTTTGCTCCCTCCTTCCCTCTCTCTGTCAATCTATTTCTCTCTCTCCCTCCAACCCTACCTCCCTCTTTTTCTCAATGGAAACCTGCGCGTTGTGGCTTTTTGTTATTGTTGTTTTTTCTGGCACAGCATAGCCACAGCCTGTTAGAATGACTCCAGGGAGCCAGACTGATGGATTGAACATACTCATATGCTCACTGTCTGACCTTGGAATGTAAAAAAATCCAGTGTTTGCTGTTCTCAAGGAGAAGAGAAAAGTGACGGACACAGCACCTACACAGTAGGGGCATGTCCTGCTCGGACACAACATAGGCAGCTTATGTTGGGGTTAGCGTCCAGCCGCTGCACTGAATCGTCAGTACGTACCTCGGCCCTAAGTCCATAATTCTTTCGACAGGACGTCATCAAGACCACACAAAAGGCTTGAGCCAGTAACTAGAGCCACCAAGATCCTGTGTAAGCTTATAACCTGGTTATTAACCTGGTTAAGACCCAGGAAATGCATGCCTTCACAACAGGAAACTTGGGGATTTTTTCAAGCTTTGCCGGTTCAGTGCTTAGAATATCTGCCATCATTATAAACAGCTGGGCTTTGCATCCCCAGCCAGATCACTTCAAAGACTTGATCAAAAATGGTGCCTGTTGCCTCTCAGCTTTCATACTCAGCCTTAAAGAGAGGGATTGTGGGTACAATGTGTGTGTGTGTGTGGGGGGTTGTACTTGTAGGTCAACCACTTAGGTAGGTACTGAGCTTGCCCGGCACATATATGGCTTGCTAATTTGTTCTCGGCAGCCAGAAGTCCTTACGGAGGGAAGAAGAGCTATTTTTCAACCTTGGATCCTACGTTTTTTTTACAAAATCAGGCAACTTTTAGGAATCGCAGCCCACCCTGGCTGTCAGCGTTAGCTTGCACACATATCACAGGCACTTTTGCTTAAAGCAGTAGTGAAGGTCTGAATGTTTCATGAGAGGATAAAACCTCCAGGAGACATCTGAGGAGTGTCAACAGCGCAGCTTTCAAAATGTCTTCTTCTGTACAGTCTTTTTTTCTAAGGCAGTTTTTATTTTTAAGTTAATGACGCCTGCAAGGAATTAATCTATTTTCTCAATAAGAAGTACACCCCTAGCTGGCTCTGTGTGTTTCATACTTGGCATGTCTAATAAGCCGCTAGTGAGAAAAGCAGTACTTGCAAGACTTCCTGTCATTTGGAGGTGAGCACGACTGTATCCCCCACCAGGGTCATCTCATTTCAGCTAATCACAAGAAACGACCAGGGGTGAATACAGAGTACAGCTCCATTCCATCTCTCTCCCTCTACCTTTCTGTCACTTTATCCCTTTCTCTCTCTCTCTCTATTTGTATTTCTTACATTTTTATAGTTTTATTTCAATTTGTCATATCCTGTACCCTACAAATTATACAGTGCCTTTTTTTAACTGTAAAAATGCTCACTCTCGCTCTCCCTTTCTATCACTCTTTCCCCCTCCTCTCGGCATCTGCTTTTCTCTGTCTTTTTCTCCTTTACTCTCCATCTCCCTCTCCCATTCCCTGCAGTGTGGATTTGTTGAACTGGGCCACTCTGGCAGTAGCAGGAACCTGACTTACAGCTGTGCGCTTCGCCCTGCAGTCAGAACCATGCGCTAATTAACTCAGAAATACCAAACAAAACCATCAGTGGCCTTGGAGACAAACAGGCCGTAAGGTCAATGATAATTACTCCTGCGCTTTTGTTTCCTCTTAAAAATTCCAGGATGTGCCCATTTGTTGGGGGATGGGTTCGTTGTCATTGTCTTGTCATTTTTTATGTTGTTTTGTTAAATAATAAAAATGTGGGAAATTAGTATTACTTGTTTATTTAACAAGAAGAACCTTAGCCAGTTAAAAAATGCCCCCCTATTCTACCAGTTCAGTATAGCAGCAATACTTGTGTATATCAGTGCATATGAGTGTGACTGTTTCCATCTCAATATCAAATGTGTGTGTGATCCCCATGTCTGTGTATGGGAAAACGTGTTTGTGTGTGTGTTTATGTGTACGTGTGCGATTGCATACATTTTTATATACGTTTGTGCCTGAGATGGATGTGGTGTCTTGAGGGGTTCTAATGCACATGTACTGCTTACAGAATCACCCTTCCTCAAAATGGAGGCAGACGGAATTGGGAGACACACTGCCATCACATGGAGGCCTGCTGCTTGTGAGAGACAGAAAGAGAGAGGGGGAAAGAGAGGAGGAGGGGGGTGAAGACATGAGGAGGAGGGAGGACAAGAGAAGGAGGGGGATACCGGGGGGTATGGGGATGAGAGAAGCGACATGGAGGGAAAAAAAGATGAAAGAGGAAAAGGGAGATTGAGAGAGGAGAGCAAAGGGAAAGAAAGAAAAATACCAAAATAGAATATGCAAGGATACAAGAGAAAAAGAAAAAGCAGAATGAATGAAGGGAATTGGGAAAGGGATTTTCGAGAAAGACAGGAGGTAATGAATTAAGGGCAAAAGGTGAGGATTATTCGAAGTGATTGAGAATGAAGAGATGAGGACAGTGTCAGGAAAATGTTTCATTTAATTATATATTATTTATTGCTGCTGTTTATTTATCAGATTATCAGAAAGGCAATATGGTGCAGTGTCTGTCTGGACTGATATTCTGCCCTCCCATATGCACAGCTGTATGACCATGCATACTGTGGCGGCATATCTCCAGGAAGCGTACAGACATTCAGCTCCGCTCTTACAACTCTTCCCGCTCACCTCTGCCGATCGTCCATGTAATGCTTTGCCTGATGCAGACAGTCTCCAGCGAAACTAATATAGATATTAAAACTATTTTATCTCCTTGGCGGGATGTTATGATGGACTGGGTGAGAGAAGGGGGTGAGAGTGGAGAGAGAGGGGGACTGGTGTAACTGGACCCAGGCGGAACGTTTTCTGACACCAGGTCCATTAGCGGCGCAGGGAGATTTTGGAGTGGGTTTATGGACCAGGACGGGGAGATGGAGGAGCCGGGACGGTTGTGAATGGGCAATATGGAGAGCCAGGGGCTGGCAGCAGCTCTGCACTGGCGGGCAGGTTTACTAGGCCCATTGAGTCTCCCACACTTCACAGCCTCCCCGGAGCTGGGGTCACAGAAAAAACGCCCACTATTCTCTATTCTCCATTCAACAAAGCACTCTCTGTCCCAGCCAACCTCCAGTCTCTGATGTGGTACCGAGCCTCAGTTACAGGAGTAGTTTGGGAATGAAAAAATCATACAGTGAAGTACAGGAGTCTGTTGCAAAAGTTGTAATGTCAATCTCTTTGGAGAGCGGCGAGTTTGAACAGCGCGAGAACAGCAGAAGTGTCATGCCCTGAGTGGGCTGAAAAACAGTGGTTATGTTAAGTCTCCAGTTAAATTTGTCTTGTTTTTGGCTGCATCAAAAAGAACAATACAGCACTCACAGCAAGAATAATGCATGGAATGATCTTCCATGCGTGATGTTGACAGCATGGGTTTAGTTCCAAACCTCACACGCGTGTGATCTGAGTATGGGAACACAGGAATTGCTGGAGGCACTCAAATGGTATAAATCAGTCAGAAATAAATGACTATACAGTTTCTGGATGGCAGTGAGGTCTTTAGGGACTCATAAACTAGGAGTGATTAACTCATAGTAGTGCTTCCTTATAACACACATTCACACACACACACACACACACACAGACAAACACTCATACCACACACTCACACACACATGCACACACACAAAGCATACATTCACGCAGAAGCAAAAATTCACACACATTCATCCACAGGCACACACATACAACACATTCACATACATGCAAATACAGGCACATACACTACCGGTCAAAAGTTTTAGAACACCCCCATTTTCCAGTTTTTACTGAAATTTAAGCAGTTCAAGTCCAGCGAATAACCTGAAATGCTACAAAAGTAAGCAGTAAACTGCCAGAGGTAAAAAAAAAAGTTTAGGTTACCAAAAACTGAAAAATAAAAAAAGCCCTTTTCAGGGAACAAGTAAAGTAACGGGTTAACGTGGGTTAACAGTCACTCTGTGCAAGTCGCCGACTCTGGATCCAGCAAAAGAGCCTCAGACCATCACGCTTCCTCCTCCATGTTTGACAGTTGGTGTCACACACTGAGGAACCATCCTTTCGCCTATTCGCCGGCCTACAAAAACCTTTCAAAATGTCAAGATTTCACATTTTGATTAATCGGTCCATAAGACCTGCCAGTCTTCAGTAGTCCACTGGTGGCCCAGGCTTTATGGCCCAGGCAAGCCTTTTTTTCTTATTTGTTATTTGTTATTTTGCCATATTAGCAATGTCTTTCTTACTGCCACTCGACCTGTCAAACCTGCAGCTCGAAGTCTTCTCTTCACAGTTGAAACTGAGACTTCCTTACTTCGACCATTGTTAAGCTGTGCTTGAAGCTGTTGTCCTGTGAGCCGCCTATCACACAAGCTGTTGACTCTTTTGTTGTGGCTTTGGGTCTGCCAGACCACTTCCTGTCAGAGTTTCCTCCAGTTTCCAAGTGCCTTTTGATGGTGTAGGAAACTATTCACTGCCAAAAAATGTACATTATTTTTCAGTTTTGGTAACCTAAACTTTTTTTTTTAACCTCTGGCAGTGTACCGCTTACCTTTGTACCATTTTGGGTTATTCACTGGACTTGAACTGCTTAAATTTCTGTAAAAACTGGAAAATGGGGGTGTTTTAAAACTTTTGACCGGTAGTGTACATACCACAAATATGCACACACACACACACACACACACACACACATATATCCACACGCACCTTCACACATAATATACATTTACACACACTTATATATATACTACATATTCACACACACACACACACAGACACACACGCACAAGCACAATTGTTAGAGTGGCCTGGCAGTAGGTCTGAATTTGAGCTGTAAAATGATGACAGGTTTATTAGCAGGTTCCAGATCTCGATCAGCCAAGGCCTCCCTCAGACCCCAGCTGTGGCCATGTAGATATCAGGTGGGTTGTCTTCTTTGCCAAACACTCTCGCTTCAACTTTTGATTTCAATTTTCTCTGTCTTTTAAAAATTACCTTTATGAGGCAGCCAAAGGAGTGAGTCGGTTAAGAGGGCCCTGAATGTCATCTTTTCTTGTTTCATCTGGGACTCCAAAATGGCAGAGTTCAGCTTTTAATTGCACTAATAATTTCCGTGATGGGGAAAGGCTTTATTCCCTGTGTTAACTTCTGGCTTTTGAAAGAGCTCAACCTTTCAGGTGACCTTAGGTAGTCGTGTATGTCTGTTGAAGTCTCATTAGCTTTTCATGGCACTGGTGTGAGTGGTCCACGGATTCAGTGGAGTAGCTTTGATCTGAATTGAATAAAAGAGAGATGTAGAGGTGCTCCTGCTTTGAGCTAAAGAAGCCGAGCAACATAATTATGGCTCTATAGAGTAAGAAGAAACAGGTGTGGCTGGAGACTCCTTTTGGCCGGTTTAAACGGGAAGGGTAATGCAGAGCTGTGCACAGCGTTGGTGTTTTTTCCATGCAAACATGAGGGACGTGTGCCTCCAGGAACTGTGACTGAGGAATGCCAGGGCCTCCCCAGCCAGCCGCATGCTCAAGGGGATAAACTATGTAGGAGATGTCACTGAGCAGTGTGTCTGCTTGTGTGTGTGTGTGTGTGTGTCAGTGTGATTTGTGTGTGTGGTCTGTGTGTGAGTGTGTGTGTGTGTGTGTGTGTGTGTGTCAGTGACTGTGTGTGTGTGTGTGTGTGTGTGTGTGTCAGTGTTTGTTTGTTTGTTTGCTGTGGTCTGTGTGTGTGTGTGTGTGTGTGTGTGTGTGTAGTGACTGTGTGTGTGTGTGTGTGTGTGTGTGTGTGTGTGTGTGTGTGTGTGTCTGGTAGTGTTTGTTATGTGGTGTACCACACTGCTGTGGTGTTTACAGTGTGTGAGGGATATATGGGCCAGTGATTTAGTGCTCTTCCCCTGTTGTAAAACCATAGCTCAGCCTCACCTCCCTTGTGTCCGCCATCCCCAGGGACCATCAATAAATAACTTCTCTTTGCCACTGCACTCAAGGGATCAGCATCAAATTCCCCAGGATAATCGCACGGAGTTAGAGCGGCAACCAGGACTGAATACAGAGCCACAATCCATCCTTCTCTCTGTCTCTCCCTCTCACTGTCTATCTTGTTGCTTCTCTGCGTTCCTCAACCTATTCCTCCCTGTTTGACGTCATCATACTTTATGAAGCTGACTCCACTCAAGGGTGAGCTCCACACAGGGAGAGTAATCTGTCAGGGTGGGATGAGCGATTCTCAGAAGTTTATTTTTTTGTTTTTGTTTTATTATATTTTACATTTCCAGCGCTCTGCTGTGTTATTCTGCACAGGGACGTTTCAGCATTCCGTCCCTTTGTGAACGGATCACAAATCCATCACAAATAACCTCGGGTATCCGCCTTGCAATGACACCGGACAGACGGTGCCGGCAGGTGCGTGAGCGTTAATCGATGTGAATGGCGCGGGCAGAGCTTCCACAGCACAGAGCCCAAGCGTTTCCATGCCTCATTAAGAATTGATTACCCGGGCTAGCTGGAAGTAATGTCATTAGCGTTGCAGCGCGCACAAACCGACTCTTGATTGCAGCTGTGCCGCTCTCCTGCATTTCCTTCAGCAAATAGAGACCTGCATCTCATCCCCCTGATCCCCTGCTCTAGAAAGACATGACTCCTTGTCCAGCACATCCACTGTACATTTCTCTAACCCTAAGAGGTGACTTGTGACACTGGAGCTGGCTTGGGTGCCTTGGAGCCCATTATCAGATGGTTGTTGGTTTAAAGCCTGGTTGTGATTCAAATAAACGATTTGTTTTAAAATGTAATGTTATACTTCAGTTTATAGTTTAGTCAGCAAGTAGCCCACCACACCCAGGTAACTGTCAAAATAAAGGAAACACCAACATAAAATATTTTAATAGGGTGTTGGGCCACCATCAGCTACCAAAACAGCTTCAATGCACCTTGGCATAGAGTGTCTGGAACTCTATTGGAGGGATGCAACACCATTCTTCCACAAGAAAAAATCATTTGGTGTTTTGTTGATGGTGGTGGAAAACGCTGTCTCAGGCACCACTCCAGAATCACCATTAAGTGTTCAATTCAACTGAGATGGTCATGAGATCAGGCCACTTTACAGATGGTCACCTGGTTGCAGTTGAATTACTTTGTTAGTGTGTGGGCGGCATTGCAGTGGATTTGCCTCACAGAACCTCTTCATTTTCTGTGCGGAGTTTGCATGTTCTCCCGTGTTTCTGTTATTTTGGCAGGAGAGTCAAATTGCCTGTATGTTGCCCTGCGATGGATTGAATTACTTTGTTAGTGTGTGGGATTCCAGCCCCCGTTGACCAGTCTACTGACAATGGATGTTGTGTTCTCTACTGACTTTGTTTGTCATTGGTTTGTCATTCTTTCTTTGTGTGTGAATTGTTTTAGACCTTTAAATCAGAAAATACAATGGGGATCATCAATAATGCTAATTCTGTTAAGATTTCTCTTGTGTAAGCATTTCGTTTCCAACTCCAGATTGCAGTGAAAGTGAGTGCAAATTGAGAATACCTTGGAGCTGGATGCTGTACACCTTTGAGAGGTGCTGTTTTTACTGAATCTCATTTGCGCTGCACATTTCATATGTTAATTTTGTGGTTTATTGGCACTGTGTAAATAAATTAGAATAGAAAATTAACTAAAGCTTTTCGCGTGGTTGGCCTTTTATATTGCGACTTGGGAGGAGACCTAGAAGGTGGATCAGAAATCTTGAGTGTGTGCAACGTCAGGCTGTTACAGCTAAACAGAAATGTGGCTGATGTGAGTGGCGGAGAGCAGTTCAAAATAACTGCAAAACAAACCCTCATCTGATTCTCTCTGGATGTGTCCTCAATCCAGTGCGTACCCCAGTGGGGGCGAACTCCAACCCTATTTAATCAAATTAACTTGGGGCGGAAAGCTGCCCATTGCAAGACAATTCAGAGTTACTGCGGCAGACAAGATGCACCATTCAACTTGCGAAGGTGGTGCAGTGATCTCTTAGAGACCCCCTCCCCCACCAATCCCCCTGCCTATTTGCTTCTCTCCACAACACAGCTCTACCATTTTAAACCCACCTATGAATGTATTTTTTTCCACTGCCTTTCTAATTAAGAAACACAGTCAGTTGAATTCAATTTAATTAGGGCCAGGAGGCATAAGGGGGAAATCAGCCATGCAGTTCACAACCCCACTGACAGGATAGAGGAGGGTGGGGGACCGGGGGTGCGGGCTGTCATGAAACCCCTCACACATGTCTTCTGCTCTTGAACCTGCAGCTGCCAACTAGGGGCCCGCTCTCCCACACGGGACAGGACAGAGATCAGAGCTGAGTAGCCGGAGTTAACAGCAAGGTGGAATAGGCAAACCCGCTGTCACTCACCAGCACCCCTGAGCCCAGACAGACATTGTCACTAGCTTTTATGCCTGTGAACAGTGGCCTTTGTGCCTGAATCCCTCGTTTCCCTCGCCAATTAATATATCTTTTTGGCAAATCATTGGCTGTTTTGTTTGTCCGAGTCCTTGAGATGACACACAAAGATAGATAAAGCAGCGATGTTGTCCTGGCTTCAGAATAATAATGACTTCAGAGATGAATGTGCGTTATGGGATATAATTATCCCTCAGACTTCAGACTGAAGAAGCTGAATAAGGTTAAGAGGCCCTACGGCGGGACTCAAGCCTCTAATCTGCCCCCTCTCCCCCTGCCAGGATGCTCTGAGAGTTAACAATGTGGATTTAAGAGATTAATCTGTGTCACTGCTCTGTATTCCTCCCGCCTAAACGCACTGGGGTGTATCATTCCGCCTCACAGTTTCCCCCCCAAAGCCACCCGTGTCCCAGCGTCCGGGCCGAATGAATGTTGATTTCTCATCTCAGCTAATCTCTAGGATCGGAGTACTGGAGCAAAGGAGACAGACATGATTTATTCCTCTCTCAGAGAGAAAAGGAGTGGGCAAGGATACTGTGACCTATTAAAACTGGCCATGATAGCAGCAGCATTGCAGTGCGTCGGTGTTTGTGTGCGAGCGCGTGTGTTTGTACGTGCCTGTCCATCTGCAGCCATCCGCAAGTTTTCTGTTTATTTAAGTAGGCTACAGCTTGTTTTAAATTCAGCCACTGGTCTTCTCTCTGAAGTTATGTATAAGGATCATATCTTTTCCTTTTGTACATACTGTCCTGGCTCCCAGTTTCCCTCAGAATTTATTCCCGTATTTCTCTCCTAACATACAGGGCTATTCACCACGTAGCCTTATCTTTCTTGTCCGATCTCATTGTACCATATACCCCAGCATTCTACCATGCACCCCAAATCTCATGAAGTGGGGAATTGATCATGAATTGGAACTACAGGAATGTAATTGGAAGCAACAGAATATTAATTGAATTAGAATTTATATTTTGGACATTTTGAATTGGTAAAAGTTCAAGCTTTACAATTTGAATTTAATTGGATTGAATTGTAATGTATACATTTTGAATTGGAATTGAATGAATGGAATTGAGTCTGACCCTGTTATCTGGTGGAATGACCTTGAAAAGTAATAGTGTGTATAGTTGCTGAAAATAAATATTTTTTCCACCATAACAGTGCAATAGTTATGTCAAAATTATATAAACTTTCATTTTTCCTCATATAATATTTGTACAAATATTAATTAAATAGATGAATTAAGTATTTTTTATCATAACAAATTGCATTGGGATTTGGGGATTCTGTGCTGGCTCAGTTGCCCATTATTTTGGCTTCCATGGCTAGAACAAAACACACAATTATGGAATTTCTCCAATTAGAGGGGTGCTGCATCCCTCCAGTAGAGTTCCAGACACTTGTATAATCTATGCAAAGGTGCATTGAAGCTGTTCTGGCGGCTCGTGGTGGCCCAATACCCAATTAAGACACTTTATGTTGGTATTTCCTTTATTTTGGCAGTTACCTGTATTGTCCCTATGCAAATAGTTGCATGGATTTAAAAATGTCTCATAATTAAGGATATTGAGGGAATTAAGGGGAATTAATGAAGGGAATAGAAGGAATTAATTTGAATTATAGTTGTATTTACTCAAAATTGGAATTGAGAGGAATTGAACTGGAACAGAATAGATATAAATTATATGGAAAGGGAATTGAATTGATGGAATCTGAAGGGAGAGGGAATTCAAATTGAATTGAATTTGTGGAATTGACCTTAACCTGCTGTCAACCCTCCCCAGACCTCACCTGAAGACCTGTTGGTGATTGTTCTTCCATTCCTCAGGTTCAATCAGGTCAATCAGATATTCCACAGATATTTTGAAGTCCATTTGGACTGCATTGGACTCCTGTTTGTAAATTGCCCTGAGGCTCTACAGGGACAAATGCACTCTGCAGATATGTTCATCATATTTTATTGTGTTTAGTTACAACCTCCAGACGTGAGAAAAGAGAAACATAGACCTTTGTCAAGACTTTGTCCTGTACTGTTTCTGAGCAAAGGTCTGTTGCTGTTGTTACCACCTGTACCAGACAGCACAAACTGTCAAAATATTAAAATGATAATTTGATAGTGAGGGCGGCATGGTGGTGCAGTGGATAGCACTGTCGCTGCACAGCAAGAATGTTATGGGTTCGAAACCCGGCCGGGGCCTTTCTGTGTGGAGTTTGCATGTTCTCCCTGTGTCTGCGTGGGTTTCCTCTGGGCACTCCGGTTTCCTCCCACAGTCCAAAGACATGCACGTTAGGCTAATTGGAGAGTCTAAATTGCCCGTAGGTATGAGTGTGTGAGTGAATGCTGTATGTGCACTGTGATGGATTGGCGACCTGTCCAGGTATTCCTGCGTCTCGCCCCAATGCATGCTGGGATAGGCTCCAGCCCCCCCATGACCTTGACCAGGAATAAACGGGTTAGATAATGAATGAGTGATGAATGAATTTGAAAGTGTTGCGCCCATCCTTCTTGGTTCTCTTCAAGTTTGCCACCTGAGGATTTTGTACCTTTCTTCGTTTTTTGCACATCCTGTGTTTGAAGAAGTCCCTAAATTGACGAGTTTTTTTGTTTGTTTTTTTGTGTGTCATCACTGTTGGGCCTGCCGGGATCCAGCAGGCGCAGCGTACGATTGAACATCAGAGGGTCTCCCGCTGCGGAACACAAAGCACACCAAAGCATCGTCTCCGCCACTGCTGTCCTTCTGTGTTTTGATCCAGCAATTGAAAGGCTGGGTCTTTAGTGCTCTTTTGATCAACTATCTGGAAAAAAACTCTGACTGCCTGACGAGCAAGCCGATTAGCTGTGGTGGTGGCGGGCATGTTAAGGGGGTTGTACCCCCTTCTGTGGGTTTAAAATATGGCAAAACAGGAGATATGATTACCTGACTGAGATAAACAATAAAGAGCAAAGTCCCCTGCTCAGGGGACTAATTGTTCTTGTGTTTGCCTGAGATAGTTGTCGGGGGAGGGAGGGGGTTGTGAGAGTGCTAATGAAGCTGGGCGTGTGAGCATGAGACTTGTGGTCTCCGTGATGTGCAAATTAAGTGTTGTTACATGAACTGCCCTGTGCCACGTCTTGTGCGTTAAAAAAGGAAGAGCATCGGAACCCGTCTCTACCAGTCCAGCCCTGGTCATCAGCCCCGATCGGGTGTGGCATTTGGCTGTTCGCCCCAGGGGAAGGGGGGAGGGTGCACTGGCTCAGGTCCACCGTGAAACAATTTTTTTTTCAACTGAATTTAAAAAAAGGAAGAGCAGATAGAAATCAGTGGAGCAACTGGCAGCTTTCATTTTCAGGGAGATGTATTCCATGGCCATATACAAGACAGAGGGGTGTCATTTCAAATGAACTACAAGCTCAAACTCATTTGATAGCAAGCTTAGCTAAACTAATGCTCTTCAAAATAGCATATACACCTCCCTCTCTATAAATCACCCCCTTATAACTTTTGTATTCTGATAACTTGTGGAGTTGGCTTCCAATTGAAGAGTGGGCGTGATGCGACTAACGTAATCAACAGCAAAAAAATACTTTCCGTATTACATTCTCAAAAGCAAAAACATTACAAACTGTAAACTGAAATGCCAAAAAGAAAGAACATGTTTTTCCAATTCAAAAAACTGAAATCTACTGACTAACAAATGAGTCAGATAGAAGGATACAGGGGCGTACTGTCGGTTAAGCTAGCAAGGGATGGTCCTAAAAGACACCACACCTTTCTCAAAAACTGTAAGTTGTAATGGACATACACTATGTGTTTCCCTTTCATAAAAACATTAAAGTTTTTGACGAAGAAAAGCTAGCAAGGGACGGTTTTTGCAGTGTCATAAAAGCACCTGTGAGGGAACCAAATGGAGCAGGCCAGCGGACGAGAAGGCAGTTTCTGACTACTCATTTCAACTTAAACTGCTACTTGAACTGTTCATATTACTGTCTAAGTTACCAAAGAATATCAAGCTATAAATTAAAACGATTAGAGATAATAATGTTACATGAGTGGCTAGCAAGCTAACTAATGCTACATCTAACTGAATCTAAATGACTATAGACTTGTGACACTGACATCCCATGTCATGAAGACCCTAGAGAGGCTGGTCCTTGCCCATCTCACACCACTAGGGGCTGGTGTTTAGACCCCCTGCATTTCGCCTTCCAACATCACATTGGTGTGGATGACTCCATCATCTAGCTCCTCCACAGGACCAACTCTCATCTGAACAGGCCGGGCAGCTCTCTGAGAATCATGTTCTTTGATTTCTCCAGCACTTTTAACAACATACAGCCCTCGCTGCTGGGAGAAAAGCTAAGGGGGATGAAGGTGGACCCGTTAGTGTCGTGGATTGTCAACTACTTCACGGGAAGGCCGCCATATGTGAGACCACAGAGCTGCCTGTCGGAGACGACAGTGAGCAACACGGGGGGCGCTTCAGGGGACGGTCCTGTCCCCCTTCTTCTTCACCCTGTACACATCGCACTTCAAACACAACTTGGAGTCACGCCACCTCCAGAAGTTCTCTGACGACTCTGCTGTGGTGAGGTGCATCAGTGAGGGGCAGGAGGCGGAATACACTGGTGTGGTAGATGACTCTGTGGAGTGGTGTGGGCAGAACCACCTAGAGCTCAACGTGGGCAAGAGGAGGGAGATGGTTGTGGATTTCCATAGGAAAAATCCCCCGCTGTCACCCATCTCCACCAAGGGAGAGGATGTGGAGGTGGTTGGATCTTACAAGTATGTCGGTATAAACTTTGACAATAAACTGGATTGGACTGCTAACACGGAGGCCCTCTACAAGAAGGGTCAGAGCCGGCTTTACTTCCTGCGGAGGCCGAGGTCCTCCAGTGTCTGCAATGCCATGCTGCAGATGTTCTACCAGTCAGTGGTGGCCAGTGGCATCTTCTACGCTGTAGTGTGCTGGGGGAGTATTGTGAAAGGGGGTGATGCCAACAGACTGAACAAACTGGTAAAGAAGGACGGCTCGTGCTGGGAGTGGCGCTTGACCACCTATCTGTTGTGGCCGAGAAGAGAATGCTGATAAAACTGTGGGCAATTCTGGACAATACCTCTCACCCCCTACACAGCACTCTGGTAGATCAGAGGAGCCTCATTAGCAACAGGCTAAAGCAACCGAAGATCAGTACAGAGAGGCACAAGAAATCTTTCCACCCGACAGCAATGCGACTCTACAACTCCTCCACTGTTATGATATTTGCACATCAAGGCTGTTGCTAGATGTCTTACATCTAGGGGAGGGTGCTTAGTAGGCTACCCCTAATCATTACCTACTAAGTACAAATCACTATGCAACTGTGTGGGCACTATGCAGGGAATGCAAGTGGTTGTAGACTTGCTTAGATGTGGACACTAATTCTGATGTAGGAGCCAAGGTGCTACGTACAGACCTTTACAAACCTTTATTATTGTTTTTGTACATATTCAGGTTTTTTCTCTTGGTTTGTTGGCTGTACATAATTCAATTTTGATTGTCTTGGTTGACCTTGATTGTCTTTTTTCATATTTGTTTTAATAATAATAATTATTGCTGATTCCTATTGTTTGTTTCTGTATTTTTTGTCTTGTGTACCTTGCGAAAATAATTTATTAAGGCGTCAGCCAGCATTAGTGCAATTATACAAGTTAGCTAGCTAGGCAACCTCCATCTATCTACTTAATTTAACTCATTGATAAGCTAACAGTTAATGTACCAAGGTATGGATAGATGCTAGAGACTGTTCATGCGTTAGCTATCCAACGTTATAACAGCTGTTATAATTGTGTTTCTAAAGGTGAACAGGCTCTGCATGTGCGGCCAAGGATGTTCATCCTATTTTACACCCGTCACTCTGTTACCTCTGGATAAGTTAGTTAAGCCTGATTATAAAACTGGTCGATTATACAAAAAAAAAAAGTAATCTCTTTCAAAGGGCAAATTTATTTAATTGGCTGCTGACTTCTTACAGTGAGTATTAGTTTAAGCTTCTTAGCCAATGGTGTGGCTCCAGTTATTTTCTGCACTTAATTGCATTGCAGCTTACTCCACCCAAATTTTTACCTTAACCATTACGGTAACAATGCAAAACTGATTCTGCACCTGCACCTAAGCTATACAAGCACAGGTACAAGTTTGAAACATACACTATATGCCCAAAGGTCAGTGGACAGCTGACCATCACACCTACTGTATATGAGCTTGTTGGACATCCCATTCTAAAACCATGGGCATTAATATGGAGTTGGACCCCCCTTTGCGGCTATGACAGCTGCCACTCTTCTGGGAAGGCTTTCCACAGGATTTTGGAGTGTGTCTGTGGGAATTTAAGAACATAAGAACATAAGAATACATAATGACGAGAACAGGCCGTTCGGCCCTTCTAGGCTCATCATGTCCTAATCTAAAGAGTATCTAGTACTATATCTAGCCTGGACTTGAATAGCCCAAGTGTTTCTGCCTCTACTACCCGACCTGACAAGCTGTTCCAGGCATTGACAACTCTCTGTGTAAAGAAAAACTTCCTAATATCTGTGCGTAATTTGCCTTTAACTAATTTCCACCTGTGGCCTCTTGTTCTGCTGATCCCACTTATCTTAAAAAGTCTTTGGTATTTCACTTTGTTAATCCCTTTTAGGAATTTAAAAACCTCAATCAAATCCCCCCTAAGTCTCAGTTTGCTAAGCTTAAATAGATTGAGTGCCTTAAGTCTATCATCATAACTTTTACCTTTCATACCAGGTATCAGTTTAGTTGCCCTTCTTTGGACTTTCTCAAGAGCTTCTATATCTTTCTTGTAGTGTGGTGCCCAGAGCTGCACACAGTATGGCTTTGTCATTATATTACATGAATATAACTTCCTTTCATTTATACTCAGTACTTTTTGCTATGTATCCCAGCATCCTGTTGGCTTTTTTCACTGCTGTAGCACACTGCTTTGATGCAGATAGGCTTTGATCAACTACAATTCCTAAGTCTTTTTCAAATTGAACACCTACTAACTTTTCTCCTCCCATAAAATACTCCTGTCTAATGTTTTTATTTCCCACATGCATAACTTTACATTTAGCAATATTGAATGTCATCTGCCATGTATCTGCCCATTTTTGGATTTTGTTTAAATCATCTTGGATTACTTTAGTCGATTTCAAACTGTTTGCCAAACCCCCAAGTTTAGTATCATCTGCAAATTTAACTATTTTGCTACTAATGTCCATATCAAGATCATTTATGTAAATAAGGAAGAGCAGAGGTCCCAGCACCGATCCCTGCGGGACACCACTGCCCACAGCACCGAGGTCAGATACGGCCCCACCTACTGTTACTCTTTGTATTCGCCCTTGCAGCCAATTATGAACCCACTCTGAAACTACTCCTACAATTCCTACTGAATTCATTTTAGCAATGAGCCTTGTCAAATGCTTTCTGAAAGTTCAAATATATAATATCATAAGCCTGGTTCAGGTCAACACACTTTGTAGCCTCTTCGAAAAAGTCCAGGAGGTTTGTTAGGCATGACCTCCTTTGAGAAAACCATGTTGGCTCTCCTTAAAATACTATTATTTTTCAAGAATGATTCCAACTTATCCCTAATAATACATTCCAGCATTTTACATGCGATGCAAGTTAAACTGACAGGCCTATAGTTCCCTGGGTCAGTACGGTCCCCCTTCTTATATATTGGAATTATACTACCCTGCTTCCAGTCATCTGGTATTTCTCCAGTGATTATGGATTGAATGAAAATATCTGTCAATGGTTTATATATAATTTCCCCAAGTTATTTGAGTACTCTGGGATATATGCCACCCGGGCCTGCTGCCTTATTTGTCTTAAGTTTTTGTAGTTTTTGTAGTACTTCTATGTCCCTTATCTCAAAGTCCTCCAAAACATTCTGTACCTTGTCTATACATTTAGGCATATTTATAACCTCTTCTCTAGTAAAGCTCTCAACAAAGTAACTGTTTAGTGTGTTAGCAATATCCTTATTATTATAAACCAAAGTTCCTTCCTTATTCTTAATGCACTTAACCTCCTCCTTAACTTTCCTTTTTCTACTACAATATTGAAAAAACTTCTTAGGATTACTTTTTGCATGTTGGGAAATTTTAATTTAAAACCGCCTTTTAGCTGATCTTATTTCCTTTTTAGCCTTAGCCCGCATATTACAATAATCTCTCTGAGGTTTCTCTCTGAGTTATCTTTTTTATATACTCTGTACAGTCGCTTGTTTTGCCTCAAAATCTCCCATAAAGATTTAGTCATCCACTGCGGAGACTGTTTTTTCATCCTATTTTTCCTTACTTTTGAGATGAATTTACACTGTACATCTACAATAACCCTTTTAAATATTATCAATTTTTCATTCACAGTTCTGCAATCTAGAAGTTTTACCCAATCTATATTACTTAAATTCTCTCTCATTTTATTAAAGTCAGCTCGTCTAAAATTAAAAATTCTAGACTTAGAGGAGGCTGTCTTAACTTGCCAAAAAATATCAAAAATAACTGCACTGTGGTCACTTGCCACTAGTGGTTCTCCTACCTCTGTGCTGCAAATTCTATCAGGATTGTTACACAAAACCAGATCCAGTATTGATTTCCCTCTCGTAGGCTAAGTAACAGACTGTACCAAAAAGCAGTCAATGACCATATCTAAAAACTCCTCTTCACATTTGCCTTGACCTGTCACTATCTCCCAATTAATAGAGGGGTAATTGAAGTCGCCGTCTCTCCTTCAGCACAGGTTTGTTTTATGTTACCAAAGAGCGTACTATTTATGTTACTGTCTGAAGCTGGAGGTCTATAGCATATACTCCTATATTAAGGCCCTTCTCATGATCTCCCAGTAATCTAATCCAGATGTCCTCACAAGAAACTCATGAGTTTATACCTGGAATTTCCTGCACATTAAGATTGTCTTTCACATAAAGGGCCACTCCCCCTCCTCTTTTATTAGTTATATCCTTCCTAAACAATTTGTACCCCTCTACATTATATTCATCCCCATCCGCTGCACCAAGCCATGTCTCAGTAATCCCAACAATGTCATAACCCCCATTCAACATGACAGCCTCCAGTTCCAAAAATTTATTTTTTATGCTTCTCGCATTTAAACACATGAACTTCAGAGCCTTACTCACACTTACGTTGTCCTTCCCCTCCACACATAACTGTGCCAAACAACCTCTATTCAAATTATGATCCAAAAAATCTTTCTTAATTATATCCTCAGATTTATTATACTCTGCCCTTGTATCTTCCATCTGGGCAGTCTGTGCCTCCCTATCCATAATACTACTACTACTAATTTTCCTCCCTGCCCCCCCAGTCCCTAGTTTAAATATTCCTCCGCTACCCTGAGCATACGCTGGCCCAATCTGTACCCCTCCGGTTCAAGTGTAACCCATTTGTGCCCATTCAGCCAAAAGAGCATCTGTGAGGTCAGGCACTGATGTTGGACAAGAAGGCCTGGCTCGCAATTGGCATTCTAATTCCTCCCAAAGGTGTTCAATGGGGTTGAGGTCAGGGCTCTGTGCAGGCCAATCGAGTTCCTCCACACCAAACTCGTCTAACCATGTCTTTATGGACCTCGCTTTGTGCACAGGGGCACAGTCATGCTGGAACAGCAAAGGGCCTTCCCCAAACTGTTGCCACAAAGTTGGAAGCGCCCAATTGGCTAAGATGTCTTCGTATCCTGTAGCATTAAGAATACCCTTCACTGGAACTAAGGGGCCTATCCCAAACCCTGAGAAACAGCCCCAGACCATTATCCCTCCTCCACCAAACTTTACAGTAGGCACTATGCATTCCGGAAGGTAGCGTTCTCCTGGCATCCGCCAAACCCAGATTCGTCCATCAGACTGCCAGATAGTGAAGCATGATTCATCACTCCAAAGAACACGTTTCCACTGCTCCAGAGTCCAGTTGCGGCGTGCTTTACACCACTCCAGCCGACACTTGGCATTGTGAGGCTTGTGTGCAGTGTGCAGCTGGGAGGCCATGGAAACCCATTCCATGAAGCTCCCGACGCACAGTTCTTGTGCTGATGGTGCTTCCAGAGGCAGTTTGTTTTTTGGCAGATTTTTACGCGCTATGCGCTTCAGCACTCGTCGGCCCCGCTCTGTGAGTTTGCATGGTCTACCACTTCGTGGCCGAGCTGTTGTTGCTCCTAGGCGCTTCCACTTCACAATAATAGCACTTACAGTTGACCGGGGCACGTCTAGTAGGGTAGAAATTTTACGAACTGACTGATGCAAAGGTGGCATCCTATGACAGTGCCGCGTTTAAAGTCACTGAGCTCTTTATGAACCATACTGAATTCTAAATGTTTGTCTGTAGAGATTGCATGACTATGTGCTGGATTTTATGCACCTGTTGGCAATGGGTGTGGCTGAACTCAATAATTAGTAGGCGTGTCCACTGACTTTTGGCCATATGGTGTAGGTATCCATTTGAAACACAGGTAGCAGTTTGAAACATACTTGCAGAATAGGTGTATATTTGAAACAAGTATCTGTTTTAAGCCCAGGTCTGGCTCACGGTGTGAATACAGGTGCACCTTCAGGGTGGCAGACTCAAGGAGAGACGTGGAAGTGCGGACGCTCTCTTAAGACGCACACGATGTTCCCTTGGACCGGCTTACCTGTCAGCAGACTCATCATGCTTCATTTTTAATCCGCTCATAAATCAATACGTAATAATGGGTCGCGTTCTGGTGGTAAGAGCAGAGAAGCCATTAGCAGTCAGATGGCCATGCCTCCAGAATAAATTACCCTAAAGCGGTCCTGGGGCCAGTAACTGTCGCTTTGAAAAACTCCTCTGAAGATTAAGGTACGTCAATATGTTCAGGAACAATGGGTAACGTCCTGGTCATTGTTTGCAGGTCATGGTTCTGAGGGCCCCAGTGACTGTGAATTGCCAATTGTGGCATCCACTTGTCTAGAGCGGCTGTCACGGTGTGCTATAATAAGCTGTCATATGCTGCATAAGTTCTGATAAAAACAGTCCAATGCATGCAGACGGGGTGCTATGTTAGGCTCATATGTGAGCAGCACAAGCATTTTTCACACTTTTTGATGTGAGAGAGAGCATGCTGTGGAAAAAACCTATCACTGCTTAATTTTTAAACTGAATGGTTGAATGGAGAGTGTAGGTATCAGAATCAGAAAACTTTAATGATCCCCGGGGGGAAATTGGGACAAGTTACAGTTGCTCGCACTCAGACATATCACATATTATACATGGCACAGTATATACATCAACGGCAAACATTCAAACATTCTCAAGGCATAGGGCTGTTTGTACCGTGAGAATCAATAAGAATAAGAAAAAAATAACAATAATACTAGTAATAATAATAATAAAA
Organism: Aldrovandia affinis; assembly: GCA_029706075.1. NCBI lineage: Eukaryota > Metazoa > Chordata > Actinopteri > Notacanthiformes > Halosauridae > Aldrovandia > Aldrovandia affinis. The sequence continues at coordinate 1,699,699 of JAINUG010000162.1, read as the reverse complement.
ATAAGTAAAATAAGTAAAAATAAGTAGCATCCGCTAAGGTACTATTCTATGTACAGTATGTGTCCGAATAGCAGTAGCCCAGACTTGTAGCTTAACTAAAGCAGAGTTGCTCATCTTGGGGCCATCTGCAGTGAACGAGTGCACTGGGGAGACCTCCGTAGGTCAGAGTGCAATCTGACCTACGCAGGATTGTAGGTCCTCTTGTACAGAGTCTGTAGACTTACAGAAAATCCTGCAGTATGCTCAGGCAGTTCGGTCACAATTCATAAAAAAAAAAAAAAGCACACACAGCACACTTAACGCCTTAACGTGATGAATGCAACATCACAGTACATTTACACACGTCCATAAGAGTCTGTGCTTGCTAATTACAATTGAAATAAAACTGTCATTAGGTGCTGTTAGGATTTGAGTTTGCCAATTTTACATCAGTAAGCTGAGACTAACATGAGGGGTCCTGACTGGTTATCACTAACAGGACTAGCTCCCAGTAAGGATCGATGTACAGTAAACAACATCACTGTTATAGAAGGAGAGTGTTGCAGTAAAGTAGCCCTTCCACTGATAAATAATTCTGTGCATGCAAAAGGAAGCAATCTCATGTTTGATGGTATTAGCAGTTGATTCCGCATATAATCCTGAAATTGATGCGATAGGTTGGCCACGGGCACGAAGCGCTTGCTGTGCAGAAAATAAGAGTTGATGTTGACGGGGCGAGTCAGAGAACTCCCAGTAGGTCTGTTATCTTCTGAGATGTTGCACTTTCACCAAGAATGCAGGTAAAAATAGATTATAAAAAGAAATACATTTTGAGAACAGTCACCATCCATTGGCTAAATTCACAGAGGGTTGATTGCAGTGCTCAGCCAGCTGGCGCCTAAAGGCAGAATGAAGCTCTGAACTGCGTTACTGAACGGCCTCAAGACAACCAGATGTAACTCATGCAACCCTGGCCCCAGAGAGCCACAGAATCTGCTGGTTTCCATTGTTACTCAGCACTTAATTGATCAATTAAAGCAGCTTATTGCACAGTTAACTCATCTTAAACTAGCAGACCCTGTGGCTCTCCAGGACTAGGGCTGGGGATAATCATCTAATTTTATTATATGAAAGGCAGGCAGTATGTGTGTGTAGACACACAATTACTGATTCTGTTGTCTTTAAACTCAATGGGAAAACAGGGAGAACTCATTTTACATTCAGCTATTTGGACATTTCATTAAAAAAATGAAACATGTTTCATGTTTAAATCATTTTTTAAACATGAAATCACATACAATCTGAATGTCTAGAGAAATACAATATGACACATACATTTTTTTAAGTAAATGAAGTGATCAAAAACCTGCTTTGATGTGTAGCAAAATTTTGACTGCGCACCATTGTCCAATCAGAGTGAGGATTTTTGAAACCATTGTTCTGGGAGGAGTTTCAGGTGAAAATGTTTGGCGTGATGCTTGAAGTATTTCTAGTGAAATTCGTAAGGAAAGGGTCATTATTCTTCTGTTTTCCATGTAGTTTGATTGAACAGAATAACTAAAAATTATACAATTTCCTGGGCCAACTTCTTTAAATTAATAGTATCTGTATAGTTTCAACTAACACAAAACTCCCATCCCATGTTAATCTTCCCATATGCTATTTACATTTGACATCTTATTATACACTCTTTCCATGTTGAACAAGTCTTCCCAACATTACAAAAGTGGGCTTGTATTCAATGGTTTTCTCTCTCAAAAGGTGTTTGGGGGGGCAGAGAAATGATGTTGGATGAATGAAATAATGTTCCCCCAAGAGCTGAGAGTGGATATCCAAACCCAGTGCACCATTAACCACCACCTTGAATGCAGACCTCTGCTGCAGCCTGGTGTATCTGATAACCAGACTGGGCCTAATTGTGCGGCAGGGGGTCAGCCCATTTCATGGTTTGTTCTTTAAGGGACAACTCTACCAACTGGCTGTCTGCCGTGCAGTGATGGGGTGGGGTGGAAAGCCCTCATGCCACAAGGGGGCGCCATGTGGTTACAAGAGGGGTCACTCTCTGGCCATTTCAACTTTCCTCAACCCTTCCTGAAATATCAGCAGAAATGACCAGGAGCTGACTCTGCTGGTAGCTTGGCCTGCCTGAGCAAAGATAAGTGGCACTAACCAAGCACTCTGGAGACATATCTCTCTCTCTCTCTCTGTTGTTGTACTATTGACAACCCTGGAGAAACTTTTTGTGCTGAAACCACAGCTGGGGACACATTGCGCTGTCTTGTCAGAGTCAGATTTAGTGAGCGGTGGCTCATCATTTGGGCAATGGGTTTGTCTGTGGCCCTCTTCATCGGCAGCAGGTTTTTGGGGTCATGGGTCAATTACTTACAGCAGCTGTGAGCTGTGGCGAGGGGACGCAGAGAGATTATCTTAAAACCATAATGGTCCTGAACCAGTTTTTTGTGCGATTAACAATTTTGTTGAATTTTCAAAGGGTCTATTAGCAGCTGATGGCTTCTTCTACTTCATTGCACCTAATGTGGCCAAATTACCTTTCGTGCAATTAATGTAGTCATAACAAAGGGGATGGAGATGGGCTTAAATTATTATTTTAATTGTCATAATAAAATGATTTCACGTGGAGCGTGTAGAGGCAGAGCTGCCACATCAGAAGCAATCAGGTAAAAAGGACTCTCTTGTTAGTGGGTGATCCTTATTCAAAATGGCATGCTTGTGTATGATGCAGTGTGATGAAAATCAGGTTCATGATGATTAGTAAATAAAGGTTATTTCTATGCCCCCCCGCCAAACTCTAGGAAGCTCTCCTGCTGTCACTCCTGGAGCTGCAGGTCCTTCTTCTTCATCCTTTTCCCCTCTCACCGTTTCCATAGAAACATACCTTCAGTGTGCTGTGCCCCCCTCTCATCCGTTAATGTGTGACCCAGGCTGTCCAACACAGTTGTTTAGTGATCAAAGTCATGGTCAGAGAGGTGCAATGTACCCCATAGCGGAGGTGTGTCTCCATGGCAACTGGCGGCATGGTTGCGCATTGCCTGTGAGCCGAGCCGTCCTTGGCTGTGCCCTGGGCGAGCAGATTTGCTCCCCCCCTGACAGGTTGTGTCTTTAGTGGCTGGGGGTGCAGTGGGCCCTGGTTGGCAGCACCCTTGTTGGCGTAACCCGTGCTCACTTCAACACAGCTGGCTCCAACAGCAAGCTGTCATGCAGCCTGTACACGTGTGGAACTGTGCACTTAAAAGGCTCTGTGATCTGAGCCACAGAGATGGTGCTGATAGCATATGGTTTTGATCACACCTGTGTGCACTGCCCATTCAAGCATTGCCTACTTACTGTATTTCTGCATGTCCTCTTCCTCCTTGTTGCTGTTATTGCCCCTGTGATGTGGCTGTAATGTATGATGCCACTGTAGGTCACTCTTAATAATAGCCTAATAATGATAATATAATAATAACAAATAACTTCTGGTGGTTTGTTCTGTGATGCTCCCACACTCTTGTCTTTCGTGGGTCACCTCTGGTTTGGACCATAGGAATCAGTCTCTTTCTACCACTCTAGAGCTGGAACTAGGCTGGGTCATTATACCCCTTTCATTCTGTGGAGATAGAACCAGACTGCCTGATTATACTCCTTTTCCCACTGTGGAGCTGGAACCAGGCTAGAATGAGCTGGATTCCAGGCTGACAGGCCCAGTACCCAGTATTTTTCATTGCATTCCCTGTAACCAGAGTTGTAGCACATGACACCATACTGATTGTCGCCATCTGTCCAGATGGAGTTGACCGCCTGTTTGCCGTCTGCTGTCTGAACCTGTGGTTTTCCTGAAGAAAGACTCTTAGAACACTTTAGTTCTGTGTACCTCTGGCTGTTTACTGTGATCAGACATGGTGGCATGCTCCTTTCTTCCTTGTTCATCCTGTGCTTATCATCTCTGTTTATATTTACAACTAATGGCAGCAGAACCACGGTACAGTAGTTTCACCACAAACTGAGGATGTGTACGTGTATGTGTTCGTGTGTATGGATGTGCGCATATGTGTTTTTGTGTGAAGTGTATTAGTCCGTGCATGTTTGTGTGCATATGTGTGTGTGTGAGTGGGTGTGTGTATTGTGCGTGCGTGCATGTGTGTGTGAAGTGTGAGTGTGTGTGTGTGTGAGTGGTGTGAGTGTGTGTGGTGTGAGTGGTGTGAGTGGTGTGTGTGTGTGTGTGTGTGTGTGTGTGTGTGTGTGTGTGTGTGTGTGTGTGTGTGAGTGTGTGTGTGAGTGTGTGAGTGTGTGTGTGTGTGTGTGTGTGTGTGTCTGAGCACACTCATGTGCCTTAGCTCAGATCTTGAGCAGTGGGCTGTGAGGCGAGGAGATGAGAGTGACTCACTAGGAGGAGTAAGTGAGTTAATAGCCAGTCATGCCCAAACCCAGAGGGTTACAGGATCAATTCCCATTTTACCCTTGAGCAAGTCATCCTGCTTCAGTAAATATCCTGCTGTATAAATAGACTATAGCTGTGAAAAAGTTAGATAAATGTTATGTAAGTCACCAGGGATCAGGGTGTTTGTCAAGCAAATTATGATTATTATATTAAATTCCTCTTTGTTATAACACACTCTCAGTTCATTCGGCAGGTCACAGTTGCAGAGACAGGTCTTTTCCATGAAAGTGGGCCCCTTGGTTAAAGCTCGGGCCCCTTGGTCCTCTTGATTTATGTAATGATAAAATCCGACTCTTAGTTTTAAGTGATGTGATCTATAGAATGGCGTGTTAAGCTTGTGGCACGGCGTTGTCAGTGGTTGCGGACGACACTCGGTGACACCCTGCCCCTCCCACCCCGCTACCTGCTGCTATCACAGTTCGCTGCTCCCTTGCCAGCTTCTGTGTGTTCAGATGTGATGCGGCTGCTGTTGTGACACGGATTAGCCCAACCAGCCTCAGTCAGCACAGTCTGCTATATTCAGCCATGTGCCACCTGCCTCCTCCCACTCCCCCCTGCCATAGAAAAACTCACCCCAACCCAGCCAGAGCTTTCAAACCGCCCGCCCCCTGCCCCCAAGGTTAGGAAAACGTCAGGCGTGATCAAGATCAAATCAAGAGGTCGGAAGGCTTTGGGTTTTCCACTGCAGAAGCGGTCTGCCTACAGTGTTGGCCTGATAAGCTGTCATTTAGGTCAGGCCAGGTGTAGCTACTGTACATACCCTACCACCATCACCAGTTTGCCACACCACTTGGTCCGGCGAATAAGGACTATTTGTCACACATTATGCTTTTCGTGGGTAGTGGCAAAGGCACATGCAGGCTGGGTTCTTGAACCTGCATAATCTTCCGATATGTCTGTCTGACTCTGTTCAGAGGTGGCAGTGTAGTGTAATTGTTAGGGAACTGGGCTTGTAACTGAGAGGTTGCTGGTTCGATTCCCAGGTGGGGGCATTGCTTTTTAAGCAAGGTACTTAACCTGAATTGCTTCAGTAAAAATATCCAGCTGTATAAATGGATTGTATGTAAAGAAATGTCAATTATGTAAGTCGCTCTGGATAAGAGCGTCTGCTAAATGCCTAAAAATGTAAAAATGTAAATGTAAATGTAGAGCAGCTCAGGACAACTAATACTGTGCAACGTATACTCCTGACCTGAGCAACGTTGAAATGATCCCATTAAACAACTTCAAAAGCAGTTGGAAAAATATATAAAAGCGAGGAAAAAAGACATCTGTGTTTTTGTAGGAAATAGAACATTAAACCGTAGAACATTAAAGGAACGTGTTAAGCTGATGGCTCCCCCCTCCAACAATCTGTTGATTTGAGACGGATGCCTCTTCATCGCAACTGAACAGCACAAAAAAAACAATTTTGCTGCCAGGGGAAAAAGACAACTGAACAAAAGTGGAAATGAGCGTTGTGATTTCACGGGAGGGGTGGGGGGTGGTGGGTGTGTTCTTTCCTAGCGGTGTGCTGCATGTGTGCAAAGCAAACAGTATTGCAAAGAAGAAGGATAATTCTTCCAGTTGTATAAGCAGCGGTGCTCTCAAATTCAGGCTGCGCCATGCCCATGAAATATTAAGGGAACCACGGAGGGGATGTGAAGGCCATGGAGGGTACTGCTGTGTCAAAAGACCCCAGGCCTCACTGAAGGATTGAGCTGCGTATCCGTATTCCCATTCAGTAAGGCGGCTCCCTGGCGCGGTCATATGCAGAGGGTGTCAGGTAAACCGCTGGAGTGCATCAGGAAGGCAATTTATCACCGATCACAGAAAGGATATAAATATGCATGTTCGGGCTGCGGTGAGATCGGCGCAGAACACAGCGTCCCAGACTCCGCCTCCACCATACCGCTCTCCGATTGGCAGCGTGAAGCTCCTCCCACGCTGGGAAAGCTGGCAATGACATATGTGGAACTCCAGTCACGTTCCAAGTCCAATTTCCCCAGCGAAAAGGGTCAGAGCGCAGAGACATCAGTGTTGAATAGAACGACAATCCTTATCAACATTTTCTTTCTTAGGACTTGCTCTCCTCCAAAAGCGATTGTATGCATCCTAAGTGTTTCTGTGCTTGGCTAGCCCCCTCTCACCATGCACCCCACTCCCTCCCCCCACTCCCCTCTGTGGCCTATGTTGGGGTTTTCAGGGTAACATTTTACAGAGGTTTCACCAAACGCACAAAAATAAAAGCGTTGATTTACCTGTCAAGATTTTGCTACATGACGGAAAGAAAAAAGAAATGCATTAAATGAATGACAACCATGCCCTCCATTTGCCCAAAGAAAGAATTGCGTGTTTTTATGAGACACATGTAAATATAGGTAGAGATAGATGAAGGGGTGTGTATATATAATTCAGTTGGTCACAGCTATTTAAGCTATGAGCTGCAGAAAATGGGATTCAAGCAAGACTGCAGGAGCTGAGAAATGTAAATCCCATTTCATGGCTCCTTAGATGTGCTGCAGATGTGGGGAGGGATGAGTGGAGCAAAGACACAGAGCACCAGTGAGAATCCACACACACACACACGCACACTATACAAACATACACACACAGTACACACATGCACACACTATACAAACATACACACATACATACACTATACAAACATACACACAGACATACACACATACACACACTATACAAACATACACACACTATATAAACATACTCAAACTCACACACACATATACGATACACTGCACAAACACACACATGCACAATACACACACACACACACACACACACACACTATGCACACATACACTCACACACACATATATGATACACTACACAAACACACACTACACACACACTGACAAACACAACTGTGCACACATAGACTTGCATGTATACAGACAGGGCTACAGAGATATATATGCATATTCACACACACTGGACTGCCGAGACAGACAGACAGACACACACAAACACACATACAAACACATGGTTAAAGAAACACACACACACACTCACACAGACCTCCAGGGACGTACAGACACACGCAGAAGCACATGCACAGGGCTACAGAGACACTTCCAGCTCTGAGAGACCCACAGCTCAGAGCAGGAATGCAGAATAGTCCTGGAGGCTGCAGCCATGTCCGAGCGCCCTCCTGATGGACACGTTCCAGAGCGTGTGCAGTCCACTGTCTTCTATGAGCTCTGTATGATGTGCATCTAGCTTCTCCTGTGATTGATTGACAACATGCGTGTGTACATGATGCGAATATATGTTCAACATGAAAATCATAATATAAGAACACATTACACATATAGTATAATATAATAATAGCAATCGTAATAATCATCATCATCGTCATAGTAATAATAACAAAATCCTAGTACAAAAAATCTTGTACAGTAAAATATTCTTTTTTTTATTTCTTTCATAACTGTGGTTAACAACTGCTTAATGGGTCATATTGCATGTCCTAAGATAATCTATCTTAAGCCACCTTGAGCACAGGGAATGTAACAGTATGATCTGCGATGGATCAGATGGGTCATTGCCTCATGACTCTACCAGTTACAGCTCAGTCAGCACTGTCCCATGGGACCCACAGGCACGGTTTTCCATGGATAAGACCCTCAGAAATGCCCGCATTGCTAAATATTAAAACAGCTCATATCTGTAAGCTTCAATGGATGTGCCGTATTGGTGACAGATCTGGGAGGCTAGCATTTTTTTTATTTTTTTATTTTTTATTTAGCAGACTCTCTTATCCAGAGCGACTTACAGAGATTACATTTATTTACATACAATCCATTTATACAGCTGGATATTTTACTGAAGCAATTCAGGTTAAGTACCTTGCTTAAGGGTACAACAGCAGTGCCCCACCTGGGAATTGAACCTGCAACCTCTGAGTTACAAGCCCAGCTCCCTAACCATTACACTACACTGCCAGCCCTTATTTATGTTATTGGAGTTAAAAGAATACTGCAGACTCTGGATAAGTTGCCTCAGTTTGGCTCGCTGCCTACTCATGTATGTTGATACTAAAGATTTGTTTGAGTGTACTGACTGAGGTGTAACAGTCCTGAACCACAGATGGGGAAACAGAACATCTGGTATAATGCCTGGTGTGGTGTGGTGTGGCAAACTTACAAGCTATTAAAAGATTCTCTGTGACAGCTGGGGGCAATCTTAAGGCCTCAGTATACTTAAAACAAAATAAAAATGGTCCTGTTCGCACAGGCAAGATGGCAGTTTTGCGAACCAAACACCAGGGCAGCATTTGGCTTCGATCGCCGCAGTGTGTGCAGGCTGGCTAGGCTAACTTGTAGAATACAGCCTCGTTCACCGCCTACCAATACACCGTCGCCTGCAATTGGTCAACAATGTCACGTGATTGGTTACGTTTTTTTACGTATGTAATTTGAGCTGCTTGTTTCTGGTTTACATCTTGTTCAGCTGTTCCTCTACTTACGTTGTCAGCTCTAGTTAGCTATATTTCATGTTGACAAGGGATTTTTTTCCTGCTAATACAGTTGGCAACTTTGCTCTTGGGGAAATGCACCACTTTTGTAGCTAGCTAACATTAGCTTGCTACCAAAATACTCATTAGTTATTTGACGTTACCTATTTGGCTTCAGTTCACCACCAATTGTGTGACATAGGTTGGCTGCTTGCAACAGCTAGCAACAGTATATTAATACGGATAGTCAGACACTATTTATTTGAAGTTATCATCAAAGAAAATCATCCTGGAGGAGACTACTTCCATCAGGATAGAAATGCTTCACCATAGGATGAAGGTGATCACTCAGGATGGCTTTATATTTATTGGCATTTACTTACTGCTCTCTAAGGGGTTGAGTGGTCTTAAACCATGTCAGGAAAACTGACTGTAAATTCTTGAAAATGAAGGAACATCAAAGCAATGTTCAAGAAAATTGAATTGAAAATGTAATCTTGGATTCCTCAAAATAACCACCCTTTGCCATGATAACAGCCTCACAAACACAGGCCATTCGGTTCATACGTTTCTGCAGGAAATCACCCATCATGTATTCCCAGCTCTCCTGCAACAATTCCCAGAGACACTTGTGGGTTGAGTCTTCTGTCTGGTTCGTCCCATACAAGTTCTATGGGATTGAGGTCTGGACACTGGGCAGGCTAGGTCATTAGTTTGAGTTGTCCTTCATGTTCCTTCCTTCACCAGCTAGTTCTTGCACAACTTAAAGGTGTGTTTCGAGTCATTATCTTGCTGAAGAATGAAGTGCTCGATTAGCTGTAATCCAGATGGAAGGTGTACTCAAACTTTTGACTGGTACTGTATATATATATATATATATATATATATATATATATATATATATATATATAAATCAACAGCGGCTACAGATTTGACAACATAATGGCAAAATCTGAGCTGGTAATTACATTGTTAAGGAATTAGATATATTTCATACTTAAAATCATTCATGCAGAGACATGATGAATAGACATGATAAATAACTAATCGTGTCATTATCCCCCGCTCTGAACTGTGCTTGATAAGAGCCGGACAGATGAGACTGTTTCCACAGAGAATCAGTAGGTCATAAATCTTGCGCTTCAGTGAATTTTATGGTGAGCTTTGCTCAAGGCACTGTCTGCAAATTCTCATATTTTTGGGATTTTCAAGCATCATACAGATAACATAATAATGCATGTTCTGGGTGTAATATCATTACAATGATAACAGTTAGGGTAATAATATAAAAAATAAAAAAAACAGAGAAGATGGAGGAACTGAAAGAGACAGAGAGAAAACTACACAGTTGTGTTATCTCATTTAAACATCAGTAAATGTTTACATTTTCTTCAGAATACTGGTTATGGAAGAGAGATTGAGCCTGGGTGGATGGATGGATATTTGTGTGCATGGTCTCTATCTGTGCAAAATTCACTTTTTGATCTTGTTTTTTTGTTTGATTTTCCAATGTATTTGTTTGCTTGTTTGCTTATTTTGTGTACTAGGCCACTGAAGTATACGGTAGCCTATGTGCTTATGTCTCTGTTAGTCCTTTGTAATATATTTAATTATTATACGTACCAAATTGAATGTAGCAGTGCTCCAAATGGGTTAGTATATAGAAAGACCCAGCTCCTGAAGGTGAGAGCAGTACTCAGGTTTGGTTTCTGTTCCTCAAGCCCCAATCCCAAGCCCCAATGACCCATTTTAAGCATTTAGCTCTTATCCAGAGCAACTCCATCATTCATAGTTAGCCATTATGACATCATTGCAGGCAACATCACTCAATTAAGAACACATCACTCAATAAGAACACAACAGAAGATACCCTCCCAATCGGAAGGCTGCCACAACAACACCTGCACCAGGCTCCCCAAGAGCACAACCAATCAGAGCAGAGCAGTTGGCTTTAATAAAGGGGCGTGGCCTGCGGTGCGAGAATGTCAGAGCTCCGGCTGCATAAGCACTGCCCCCGGGCTGCATTGCGAACACGCTCCTCGATTCTCAGTGCTCCTCGGACAGCATGCTGCTCAGGGTGGCGGGGAGCGGTTTGGAGCACAGAGCAGGAAGTGCTTTTGGAAGTTGAACACCCAGCGGACTCGCTGAGACTGCTGCTTTGCTTGTGTTTGCCATCTCAGCAGTAGCTGTTTGTTTCTTCCTTTTCTGCCTTGGTTTCATTTTTGGACATTTTAATTGTGATATTGCTTCAGTTACATAATCAGTGGCGGGGCGGTGGGTTGGTGTGTGCGCTGCATTTGAATGCACATGTCAGCAGCTGCTCGTTCGTGTTTATTAGGACGCACTGAATTTGCCTGAGGCTCGCAGAAAATGCAATGCTGTGTGACGTTTGTCTCCCGCTTCCCCAGAAAAGGGCTCTCAAATGGGGACGCAAAATGATTTCCTACATCTCTGAATAAAACAGGCTCACACGCCCGCATCCTATTAACTTTTTTATTTTTTTATTTTGAAATGACGGCTGTCGTCACATTTCTATCAATGTGTGATTTTCTGTTGTGTTTTGGTGTTTGGTGTGCTCGTTCTAGAATGGTGTGGGTCAGTTGCACCCTGCGATCTGGAAGCTGATGACTCGCGAGTCTGGTTGTGACCGAGTGTGCTGTGACTGCAGCGCTGTTCCTCCACACCTTTAATTCAGCGTGCTCTCCGTTCACACTCCGTTCTTCCCGTGCCTCCCTGCGTTCGCCTCTCACCTCAAACTCTCGTGGACAGAGCGTCTTCCTCCTGCGCTCTTATCTACTCTGTTTCTATTTCTGACACGCCCGTCTCAGCTGCACAGGCACCTCTGTCAGTCTGTCAGTCCCTCGCACAGTTTTCGGCTTCCTCCGGCAAAAGTGTTTGAGGCAGATCCATTATCTCTCTATCTCTCTTCCGCTCTCTCCCCCATCTTTTCTTTTTTCCTCTCTTACTCTCTTCTTATGTCTGCACTCTGAGCTCCCCCGGTCTGTTTCTGTCACACTCTTTCTTCCTCCTTCTCCCTTAGTGTGGAATTCAGGTTGCTGGCATGACTTTGTCAAGAAAGTGCTGTCAGAGGAGAATTCAGCACATGAAGAGGGGAGGATTCTCTTGAGTGTAAGATCTTAAGAAGTGTTCATATGCACTTGCTTGTTTGCAAAGAACTTTTCTCAGTCCAGGCAGGAGGGCCATACCAAAACCACTTGCCCCTCTTTATTTCAGCACTACAAGGTACAGGACAGCTCCTCCTGTAGCGCTGTTCGGCCTCAGCTCACTTTCAGCACCCCCGCATGCATGGACAGCTCCCGGCCACCATTACCTGTATATCAAGCCACACCAATCACAAATCACATTCTCTATCGGGCTGTATTTATGACATCACAAACATATGCCCACAGCCTTAGTGTGGCAGCCATATTTACTGCCAGGTGTCGAAATGACCAATGTCTAGAGAGTTTTTTTGTAGTGCGGTACAGGACTTAGGGAACAGGGCTTGTAAACCAGAAGGTTGCAAATATCCATCTAGCCGTACATGGATGTGACATAACATATCTTACGTAAGCCACCATAAGGGTCTCTGCTAAGCAAAAAAGAAAATATCTGTCAAACCAAATTTGTACAAATAATTGAAAAATCATGAAATCAAAGATAAAAATGGTAACTCATTAAGGTTAGTCTCATTGCCATTTGGGCGGAGTACATTTTTTTAACATTTTCTAGAAACTTCCATCCATATTCTTGTTGGATAACCAGGCACCCTTTCTAATTATGGACTAATACTAATACTAATTGGTATTAATTGCTAATTCATATTCACATCAAGGGTCTACATACAGTTTAGGAGGGATAGACCTCAGACTGTGCCTTGTATTATAGGATAGAACACAAATCTTGATAACATCAGTGAAAGATACCCATAGCTAACTGTTACACTGTTACCATACCATTTTTATAAGGGTGTGTGTGTGTGTGTGTGCGTGTGCGTGCACATGTGTTTCTTTCTCCATACCAGAGTTCCCACATTTATCAGCCGAGCCATCCGGGGGAATTAGAAACACTAGCACAGTGAACATCCAAGTCAATTAATTTTAACAATGTAGCCTGAAGGATTTGGAATGGATGAACACAGGAATGTGGGAATGCAGTTCATCTGCAGCAGAAGGGCTCTGCTGTGCCTCCTGATGTAGTTCAGGCTCCTTACGAATATTAAAGAATGCGGTGTTAATGGGGCCCAGCCTCGGAGGCCTGCGGGCAGCCCTGCCCCTCTGTAAAAACCAAAAATGGGCCTGGTTCTGCTCATTTCCCCAGCACCCCGAGGCCCACTGCAGCTGGCCAGGAACGGGAACGGAGAGGAGGAGTAAAAAAAAAAAAAGGGGGCAAGAAAAAGAGAGGAAAGGAGGAGGGGATTGGAGAGGAGAAGAAGAGAGAACAGGAGGCGAGAGGCGAAGCCGCTGCTGTTGTATAATCATCACATCTCAAACCCTTCATTATATTCCTCCACATCTACACCCCCATTTACACTCTCTAATTGGTATTCATCCTGTTTCACCACTGCACTATTCAAACAGTTCACACACGTGCCAGTGCTCAGACACACACACACACACACACACGCACACACACACACTTGCTCTCTATCTGACAAACACATTTTCTCTTTCTCACATACACACTCTCTCTCTCTCTCTCCACTCTGTTCAATTTCAAATTTCAATTTGCATCATTGGCACGACAAATGTACATTCACATTGCCGAAGCATATTCATAAACGACAGAAATATTAACACTGAGAGAAGAACACATTAAGAACGAGAGAAGAAACAATAAGCGTACCTCCCTATACTTTCCTCTATTTCGTGATGAAGACCAGCTCAGTCTCAGCCCTCTGTAGACCACAACGAGATCACAGCCTGTCGTCCCTGAGTAACCATATTCTCCTTTACTGACAAGTATTCCATTACTGTTGACTCTTTATTGCCAGGCTGTGCTCACTGAGTCCATGCTTTGTCGATACTGATCTTTTTCTAATATCTTCCACTGTTGACAGGCACTGTAATCTGCCACAGTGCGGTGTTGGTTCGGGGATCGGTAGCACTTAAGTTTGCTTTGTGCCTTTGTGTGCGTGGCCCTTTGGGTGAAGTAAGTTTGCTTTTGTTGTCATACAATTTCGTTGACACTAATTTTCTGTGTTGGGATGGGACAATTCTGAGGAGGCTTAGTACTAGAGAGGGTGAGGTCTTTTATTGGCTCTTTGCATCACATGGCCTTGTGGCGATAGGAGGGGAGGGGGTCACTGTTTCTGAAGTGGATAACGAAACAGTTGATCTTTTTCGGATATGAACTGATAATGGGCATTGGCCGAATTCTGCCCTGCTTTTGTTGTTGGGAGCTTTTTCCTCTACCTGAAAGGATGGTTTTGCAGAACACTACATGCAGGGTTTCCATTGTGAGTTTGTGCCATTTAGCATTGGGAACTTGTGAACTGCAGTGTGCAAAGAAGCGGCGGCTGACATCATATGTTTTGGCAGAGGGTGTGTGCTTGTCTATGCCCTCCCGAAATGGCAGCAGGGGTTGCAGTGAGCTCAGCTTAAGAATATGATTGGGCATTCCAAATTGGGAGAGAAGGGGGAAAAGCGGGATGGGTTACCAGTCCTGGGAAGTAATCCTCTGTCTCTCGGTCTCTCTCTCATACTTGCAGTCTCTTTCAGGCTCACGCACTCTCTCACACACACACTTGCACATGGCAGCGTGCCGGTGCCCATAGCATTTCGCTGTGGGTCATAAAGGGCCTGGCTGCTCTGGGTGGGTGGCGGAGGGAGACGGAGGGGTCCAGGGTTCGACTCCACCGGGCATCTCTGCAAACAGCTGTCAGCTGGAAAGCCTCTTAGAGAGAAAGGGGAAGAGCGAGCAAGGGGGAGGGAGGATGAGAGAGAGAGGGAGGTAGAGAGAGAGAGAGGGTGAGTGAGAGATTGAGAGAGGGAGGGAGAGAGGAAGAAAGAGAGAGGGAGGGAGGATGAGCGAGAGAGGGAAAGAGAGGGAGGGAGGATGAGAGCAAGAGGGATAGGTGAAGAAAGAGAGAGGGAGGGAGGATGAGTGAGAGAGGAAGAGAGAGAGAGAGGGGAAGAGAGAGAGGAAGAAGGAGGGACGTTTCACTACTGCATACCTATCCCAGATCGGGGCAGCACTTCCAATGCAACATTGTTATCTACAGCCGCACTACACAAATTCACCCTCAATCTACCGTCCTCCACAGAATGCAGGCTATACCATATGCACCGCCTAGCTTCAAAGTCAGACAAGTGATTTATTAATACATAATATGCAAACTCTAACTTGACTGTAGACCTAATCAGGAAACGTAGCCACAGGACAACATCCGTTGGACCTGATCCATTTCTCTGGTGTTTCCTCGTTGTCCAAATGGCCACTTTTGCCTGACATTTACAACCTCTACTTTGAGACATGATGCACATTTTAAGTGAACATGAGCCTGCCAACTTCTGCATCAAGAGGATCAAAGAGAACCACCATAACCGACGGCATGCTGTGTCTGGCGCCATCCTGGCTAGACTCTCCCCGGTCACCCCCAGCGCACGAGGGGGCAAGCAGCTCCTCAGCCCTGCCAACAAACGGTCACACCTCCTGACCGAATGAACTGCCGGAGTCTTGGCCAGTTCCGCTGCCGACTCCACCCCGTCTCCTCATGCAGGAGGTGTTCAGGTCCTGTCAAGAGAGATGGCAACGGAAAGTGACAAAGGGATGAAGGGGTCTGGAAGCTGTGAGACACACTGACACAGAAAGCACAGAAAACAGCAGAGAGACAGATTGAGAGATGACAGAAGACGGGAGATGAGGGGAGCTGGGCTGTAAAACATACTGACTGGAACCAAGAGTGAAGCAGACAGTGGAAAGTGATGGAGGGACGGAGGGAGGGAGACGAGCCGTATGACTGACAGCGGACGTACTGCCAGAGACGGGGAGAAAGAAAGAGAGAGAGAGAGAGAAACGGAGAGAGGAGGATGAAGGGAGCTCGGCTGTTACACATACTACGGGAGCCGTCGAGACGGTGGGAGCAGCAGACGGAGAAAGAGAGAAAGGGCGGGGGGAAGGGGGAGGAGAGAGACAGACAAGGAGCGAATGAAAGACAGCCTTAGAGCTGAGCAGTGGCCAGTGCAGAGACGTCTCCTGAGGCCGTCCTGTCCTGCAGGTCACACTGCTGAACAGCAGGCGTAAGACCGCGGAGGGGGGTTAAAAGGACAACGTCCCGACAACGTCCTGAGGGGACCTGCCCTTCCTGCAGGGTAGACGTGCATCGCCTGAGAGAGTTTGGTTCATCTGGTCCTGCGCGTCCCTATGAATGATTTAATCGCACCGGCTCCGAGCGTGACATTGTAGATGATGCAGCGGCAGTGATCCTGAAAAATGTATAATGCGATGTGAGCGAAAGGAGAAAGGAGAAGTGCAAACGCAACTTTTTCAAGTTGTTCTGCCTCAGGCTGACGGGCTCTGGCAAACAAACACATGCACACACACACACACACACACACACACACACACGCACACACACACACACACACATTCAAATGATGGTAAATGATGAGGCTAGATGGGCTGAATGGCCTGTACTCATATATAATATATACATATATACAGTGGGGAAAATAAGTATTTCACCCCCTGCTGATTTTGTGAGTTTGCCCCCTTACAAAGAAAGGAACGGAACGGTCGGTCTATAAATTTCATGGTAGGTTCATCTTAACAGTGAGAGACAGAATATTTTTAAAAATCCCAGAAAATCACATTATATGAATTTTAAACATTTATTTGTGTTTTATTGAGGAAAATAAGTATTTCACCCCCTAGCAAAACAGCAAGAATTCTGGTTCCCACAGACCGGTTATGTGACCAGGAGGCACACAGATTAGTCCTCTTACTTAATTAGTACTCCTAATTAAGTACTCATTACCTGTATAAAAGACAACTGTCCACAGAATCAATCAATGAATCAGATTCCAACCTCTCCACAATGGGCAAGACCAAAGAATTGTCTAAGGACATCAGGGACAAAATTGTAGACCTGCACAAGACTGGAATGGGCTACAAGACCATTGGCAAGCAGCTTGGTGAGAAGGAGTCAACTGTTGGTGCGATAATTAGAAAATGGAAGAAACACCAATTGACCATCAATCTCCCTCGGTCTGGGGCTCCACGCAAGATCTCACCTCGTGGAGTGAACCTGATCATGAGAAAGGTGAGGGAACAACCCAGAACTACACGGCTGGAGCTTGTTGATGATCTCAAGGCAGCAAGGGACCACAGTCACCAAGATGACCATTGGTAACACACTACGCCGTAATGGATTGAAATCCTGTAGTGCCCGCAAGGTCCCCCTGCTCAAGAAGGCACATGTACAGGCCCGTCTGAAGTTTGCCAATGAGCACCTGGATGATTCAGAGGAGGCTTGGGAGAAAGTGCTGTGGTCAGATGAGACTAAAATCGAGCTCTTTGGCATCAACTCGACTCGCCGTGTTTGGAGGAAGAAAAAAGCTGCCTTGGACCCCAAGAACACCATCCCCACCGTCAAGCATGGCGGTGGAAACATAATGCTTTGGGGCTGTTTCTCTGCTAAGGGCACAGGACGACTTCACCGGATCGAGGGGAGGATGAATGGGGCCATGTACCGGGAAATCTTGGGTGAGAACCTCCTTCCCTCAGCCAGGACACTGAAAATGGATTTCTAAGGATTTGGAGAGGATCTGCAAAGAGGAGTGGGCAAAATCCCTCCTGGGATCTGCGCAAACTTGGTGACCAACTACAAGAAACGTCTGACCGCTGTGCTTGCCAACAAGGGTTTCTCCACCAAGTACTGAGTCATGTTTTGCTAGGGGTGAAATACTTATTTTCCTCAATAAAACACAAATAAATGTTTAAAATTCATATAATGTAATTTTCTGGGATTTTTTTAAATATTCTGTCTCTCACTGTTAAGATGAACCTACCATGAAAATTATAGACCGTTCCTTTCTTTGTAAGGGGGCAAACTCACAAAATCAGCAGGGGGTGAAATACTTATTTTCCCCACTGTATATACTGTACATTTTTATGTTCTTATGGTCTTATGTACAAGTACAAGTACACACACACACACACACATAAATACACAAAAATACCTGTCAATCCCTTTCAAGCTCCTGTATTATCCAGTCACTCAGTTCTCTCAGAAGATGGTGATCCTCATCAAGTGGGGCAAACTACACCAACATGATGGACAGACACTACACTACACTACACGTTCTGCACATTATATACTTTTTTGGGATGGACATTATGTACGTCTCTACTTTGTTTAACACCAGGAGCCCAACGCACCTTTAACCTCAGTGGTCTTCAGTTTTTCCTTCCTCTCTCTTCCTGTCTCCTTCAATAACAGTGCCAAGTGCCGGTAGAACGAGCCCCGGTCGCAGTGGCCAGCGTCAAACGTTGTAACCGCTAGACCACCCGGGAGGCCCATCACTGCAGATATTGATCAATTATTTGTTGAAATACAGAAGCACCCTCGGCTGCAATAGCAAAAAGGCCTGTGTACTCCAGAGTGGCTTGGTCAGTAAGGGCGTTCACTGTGAGTGCAGGCTGGGCCATGTAGTCTCAGGTTCGAGCTTTGGCCTTGGCTAAGTCATCAGCCAATGATGACAGGGAGACCACAGCAGCAGGGCAAGGCTCTTTGGTCTTTTAACAAACCAAAACATTGCATTTACATTTTAGGCATTTAGCAGACGCTCTTATCCAGAGCGACTTACAAAATGTGCATTAATACATGGTAAGATGAATCATAGTCCGCGCCAGAGATCAGTGTCGTGATACAGTAATAGACATAATCGTTGACAGCTGTACCTGTAACACAAGGAGGGAAAAGTTTGGTGTTTTTTTTTTTTTTTGGGGGGGACAGTCATCAACATAGATGCATATTATAAAATGCAGTATTGAACTTGAAAGCAGTTGACATGTTAGCGGTAATGGAGTCTGAAGAGGTGGGTTTTGAGTCTCTTGTGGAAGATGGCCAGAGAGTCGGCGGTCCTGACCGAGTGCGGAAGATCGTTCCACCACTGGGGGGTCAGGACAGAGAAGAGGCGAGACCGCGAAGAGTGGCTGCCGGGCGCCCGCAGGGAAGGGACAGTCAGTTTGCCCGAGGAGGCAGAGCGGAGGGGTCTGGCTGGGGTGTAGGGTGTGATGAGTGACTGTAAGTAGGAGGGAGCAGTTCCTCTAGCAGCTTGATAGGGCAGCACCAGTGATTTAAATTTGATGCGTGCTGCAATAGGGAGCCAGTGAAGAGAGGAGAGTAGAGGGGTGATATGTGTGTACTTGGGCTCGTTGAACACCAGACGTGCGGCATGATCTCGTCGCATGGACAGAAAGCTTTTGGTTTGGAGGCGGTTTGGCGTTGTCTGGGAGGTGCATTTTTGTCATCCTGCACAGACAAACAGCATGTGGCCCAGCCTAACCTAAGTTCTCATAAACAAACATGGTTTTATTACTTTGTGAATTAAATCAGGGCACTAAGGTATGTAGTTTGGGCAGCCAGCGCAGTCCATTTAGGAGCATATCAATGGCGACCTTGAAAATATATCTTGTGGTAGTAAACGACCCAAAACTAAAATATTAAAAGGAGGTCTAAACCTGGCTTGCGCTGGGCTTTCCCCCAAATCGTTAATTAATCATCTTGGGCTAAGGAGGGAGGGAGCCACCCCTGCCCTCCAAACACTTGAAAGTGTGAACTGTTGATGGCTTGAGTTCATGTTTTTGAAGTTTGTGTCAGTTTGAGAGGAGTGTAGTTTTCAAGGGTGATTATACACATTGCTGTTTTTCTTGGGAGTTCTGGTCCCAGCTTACACCTCGGCTGCATGTGTTTGCTTTTGGAGACAGACAAACTTGGTTCAGTATCATTTTATTCCATTTAATCTCTTTTGTGATTGAAATGGATGTCAATTTTATGTCTAGGATTTAGTATTTGTTAAGGTAGTTGAACCTACGTCTGTAGATTGAACGTTGAATATTTTGTCTCTGTCTCACTGTTGTAACTGAATAAACCAGCTGTTCATTTTAATTGTATTGTGAGTTGTATCTTTTGATGAAGGTTGATCCACCAGATCCTATCAACGATAATTGGTATCCTGTGTCGCAATTATTATAGTAAATCAAATAAATATATTTTACATGTAGGATAAGTGAGGGGTTTTAATACGTACACTTGTGTTCAGTATTCAGAGTGCTGAACTTTAAATAAGGCCATTTGACTGTTAATGGATTCAGGGAATAGACCATTTTTACTCAAACTTCACTGTTCCGACAGCGTCCTTGCCAATATCTGTCCCAGAGTAGTGGCTGGTCCCGTAGCTGCAGGTGGTATGTAATCCATACAATTACATTCAAAATCCTATCCATTTAGTGAGATGAGAATACAGGGCCAAGACAGGGAATGCTCTGTTTTTTGGCTATGAACGGGAGGGCAAGATTTGGGAGGTGTGCAGTTTATTTCACTGTGATGAGAATGGGGGCCAGGGGGGATGTTAACTGCAGTATTGTGCCCCCCCCTCGCCCCTCCCTTCACTGGGAGCCTGAGAGATGTGGAACGGCAGATATGTTTAATTATTTATGATCCACCCGCTCTGACTAAGTGTGCAGTCAGCTCCTTTCCCACCCCTTGATTTTCTTCTGTGGAATAACCTGGGAGAAGAGTTTCATCTCAGCTGAATCGAGGAGATTTTCCCCTTGGGCGGAAAATGCGAACAAAAACTCACTGCTAAATATTTCGGGCAGGAGAGGGGGTGGTGAAGCGAGTGCGAGGTGCCGTGCGCTCTTTCGCAGAATACCTGAGAGCACCGGTTCGCTTGTGCAACACAAGAAAAGTGTATACAGCGCCACTTAGTGGCGGCTTCTTGAATATTAAGTACGGTCCCTTGTAAGAAGCTCAGAGACACTCCCTAATATAACTCTGTGGAGGGATGCTGGATTTCGATCATTTAGATAGTATTATTCCTTTTTGTAATTTTTTTCCATGTTGCTGTTTTAATGTTTCTCCCTGTTTGTTTCATGAGAAATATAAACTGAGAGATCAGAGAGTATAAGTAACCAGCGGTAGAGTCATCATCCTTCTCTTTTACTTTCTGTAAATCTGCTTTCCCGTCCCCCGTCCGCCCCCACCCACACCCTCCCTGCCTCTCCCTCTCTCTTCCTCGCTCTTTCTCTCTCTTACACAGCGATTACACATTGTCGCTGTGAGAGAGAGGAGGGATGGTGATCCTCAGTCATTTCCTGAGATTATCCAGCGCTTAAATCCCTGGCAGCTTCTGCTCACGGGCTGGCTGGTGTCTGACAGCAGCCTGTGACTGCACTGTATCTGACTGCACTGTTCCAGTCCTATACTCTTACCTCTCAATTATACAAAACTTGCAGCTTTCCCTGATGTCATTTTTACATGCTGTACCTCATACCAAAGGACTGAATGTTCTACCATTCAGTGGGCTACTGAAGTATAAGGACAGTCTGTTTAAACAACTGCTGTCCAACTGAGACATATCAGCTTGAAACAGGGGGGAGTAAAAATTTTACTTTAAACTTGCTTGTGGTCCTGAACCTGCTCTTTAGTGTTTTGTGCAATTGATTGTTTTGTTGCGTTAAACTGTAATCGTCCATCATAAGCCTGTTCCCTTTTCCCTGGAGGGCAAAACGTTTTAACCTTTAATCTCTGTTTTATAACCAAAATCATTGATTGTGACCCAGTCTGTTTGTTGTATGTTTGTCGACGCGAGGGGTTCATTCCGCCGCTTGTGACTTGGCTGTGAATGGGTGATCCCCGTGTGATGAATTTGGGCCTTTAATCACACAAAATAATCCAAAACAGGTTAGGGTAATTAGCAGCGTCAAACCAAGTTTCTTGCAGGTCGCACAGTACTATGGAAGAGAGCTAGTGATGAGTAGAGGCTTATCTCTCTCAGAAGACTACTGGTAGCCTGTGGGTGTCTGCCCAGTTGGGAGGAACCAGCAGTAACCCAAGGAAGCCTGTACAACTCAAACCCACCCTACCTCAGCAGGATGAGTCCAATTGAAGAGTGTTTTTTCAAAACTCAAGTCCCTTGAGTGATTTTTGGAAAAACACTCTACAATTGTGCCCCACCACTGCAGACGCTCTGTCACAGTTGGCTACTGAACTAGCTGGGCCTCAAACCTGTGACCGAGTTTTTGTTGTTGGTGGTGGTGTTGTTATTTGTGTTATTGTTGGCATTGTTCTCCTCAGGGAGAATGTTACAGTGGTCACCCCGAGAGGAGGAGAGACACACAGAGAAGTGAAGAGAGAGAATGAGAGAGGGGAAAATCGATCACTAAGTGAATTAAAAGGAGGCGGGTGAAGGCTGCAGTGGAGTACAAGGGGAGGGGGAGGGGAGCAGCTTTCAAAGGCCTGTGTGCACTCATCCTGACCCTTACCTCCACCTTCTTTCAAAGGGCTGTGTGCACTCATCCTGACCCTCTACCTCCACCTTCTCCCTTCCTCTCTTGCTCTATACTCCTGTCTCTCTTCCCTCTTTCTGGTGTCCTCTCTCTCTCACTCACTCTCTCTCTCTCTCTCTCTCTCTCTCTCTCTCTCTCTCTCTCTCTCTCTCTCTCTCTCTTCTCTCTCTCTCTCTCTCTCTCTCTCCTCTCCCCCCCTCAGGCACGTGCCTGGTGCTGGGCTGCATGATCTTCCCAGACGGCTGGGACTCTCAGGAGGTGAAGCGGATGTGTGGGGAGAAGACGGATAAGTACACACTGGGTGCCTGCTCCGTGCGCTGGGCCTACATCCTGGCCATCATGGGCATCCTGGACGCCCTCATCCTCTCCTTCCTGGCCTTCGTCCTGGGGAACCGGCAGGACGGACTAATGGCCGAGGAGCTGCTGGCTGACAGCAAGGGTAATGTCTACTGTGATGTCAAAGGGTAACTGTCGACTGTAATGCCCCTACAGTGCACCACACCCAAATCTATCCACCATAATGTCCCTGTGGCACACCCAACACAAAACTGTCTACCGTAATATTCCTGCAGCACATCCATCCCAAACTGTCGCTCCTGAACCGTAATTTCCCTGCAGCACAACCCATCCATCCATCCATCCATTATCTAAGCCGCTTATTCCTGGTCAGGGTCGCGGGGGCTGGAGCCTATCCCAGCATGCGTTCCGGGCGAGAGGCAGGAATACACCCTGGACAGGTCGCCAATCCATCGCAGGGCACACACACCATTCACTCACACACTCATACCTACGGGCAATTTAGACTCTCCAATTAGCCTAACGTGCATGTCTTTGGACTGTGGGAGGCCTGGATTCGAACCCGAGACCTTCTTGCTGTGAGGCGACAGTGCCATCCACTGCACCACCGTGCCCTTGCAGCACAACCCATTTCTTCTGAACATAACTTCTCAGGAGCACGGTCCATCCCTCCCTCCCCCGTTTGGGCCCCAATCTTATATTACATCAGATTGCATTAGAAGTACTTTATTTTACATGATGGGACGGTCCTTTGTCGTGCCAGATACACAATACTGTACAAGCAAACAGACCATGAAATACTACGTTGAAAACAACCAACCCTGTCTCATTTACTTGGCATTTGCTAAATTGTGACTATTGCAGCTTGTGTGACTCTGGGGTGTGGGTCTGTGGATGGGCCTGTGTGTAACACTACAGATGGCCTCCTTCCCTGGTAGAGACAGCCATCACAACAGGCAGCGCACCCAGCCAGGCATCTACACCAGGCAACACAATAAACACCATACCAAGTTGGGCGATCTCCAGTAGGGAAAGACAGGGGGTGGTGTGGAAAACTGCCTGTTGTAGAATAAATGTGAATTCTTCTCCCTCCCCCCCTAATGCTGATGGTTGCTCAAAGTCCCACAGGAGTCTGTGATACATAATTAAAGTTCCACACTATTAAAGCTCCTTTAAGAATGTTTGGATATTGAATAGACATCACTCCTTAAAACAGACAGATTCTTGCAAGGCACTTCTAAGGCTAGTGTTCAGGGAGTCATTCGTTTTAACCAGCCTTGAAGTTCCCTACAGGGGTTCCGTCCACACTTCGAATCACCCATCTGTGCCACTTTTAAGAAAAGTGTGAAAAGTTCAACTTCAGTCCAACCGAAAATCATAAAATATGAAAGAAAATACAGAGACTCAGTTCTGAGATCCGGATGCACACTAAATGTGTTTAAAATTGTTAGGTATTGGGAAATGCGTTAAATAGTAATAAATTAAGTTTTTTTAATAGTGGTTCCTGACAGTCAATTAAAGCTAACTTACAGACTTGGCAGTTTAGTTGCAGCACAGAGTCCTTGAGTGTAATATTGAGTTATTGCTGGTCTAATAATGAATTATACAATATTGTATTTTTATCCTTTTGTCAGGATATTATGTGTACTGTTTTGAAAAAAAAAGAATAACATTCGATCATTTCTGAAGAGCACCATTTGATGCATAAACTGAAAATAATTTGACACCTAGGTGGCCAATTTACATAACTACACAGTAATTTGATCCGTTAAATAGTCTCTTTGGAATAATTATGACCGAGAGCTTGCCTGCTGTTAACAACGGCTCAGAGGGTGGAACACAAAATGCTGCACCAGTGTAGCAGTCAGGACATGTTTGTATGACACACAGCCTTGAAGTGCCATTAAACCCAGGTCAGTTAGCTCACCCCTAAAAGGTGTGCGTCACTCTTCAGCCCTAGCCAACTAATGTACAAGTGTGTGTAATGTACAGGGCTGTTTATATTTTTTTTCTTCTTCTTCTTCTTTCTCTTTGTTTTGTTTTGGTGTTTTGGGGAGCGGGGCTAAAAGCACTACAAACAAGCATGTCCTTGTTTACATCAAACTATTTAAAGAGACTCCAATTAGAGACGTTATCCCTGTTCTGTAGTGTCAAATGGAAACACACTGACACACACCGGCTGTGTACTGTCTGGTCACTGCAGGGCACTCAGAGAGAGAGAGAGAGAGACAGAGAGAAAGTGAGCGATGAAGAAAGGAAGAGTAATAGAGAATGGTACGCAGGAGAGAGAGGGGATTTACTGTGGACATGTGCTAATTGCAGCCCAGGGCTTTTGGACCGAGTAGCGACTTACTAATGGATGTTTACACAGCTTGCATTCGGCCTGTCTGAATTAATCACAGACGCAACATCAGTGTGGCCTGCCCGTTAATGCTGAGGAAGTGGGACAAACCAGACAGTCAGGACAGAGACAAGCAGGGTCTGCTATTGGACAGAGAGATAGACATGCAGGGTCCTCTGCTTGACACAACCAGTCAGACAGGGTCTTGTATTGGACAGAGAGATAGTCATGCAGGGTCTGCTATTGGTCACACAGCATCTGATAGGGCCTGCTATTGGACAGAGTCAAGTAGGCTCTACCATTGGGCACAGAGAGCAGACATTTACAGAGAGCAGACACTTTGTGCCACACAGTTGGACCATGCCTCATGCTCTGACCTGATAATCTCAGATGCTTTGATCATGGACATTTTTTCTTTCCCCCTCAATCCAATCCCCTCCCCCGATGGCGAATTTCACACATTGTACTTTGCTGACCTTGAGATCTCTGATAAGAGTCATGGACATTATTTTATTTCAACATACACTCCGCAATTGGCCGCAATTGCTTTTGGTGTGACACATCAGAGCAAAAGCGTGAAAAGCACTGTTTGTTGGATCAACTATTTAACTATTTCCGTGATGCTAGAGAAGGGAGTAAAGGGCTAGGGAGCCCTGGCCCTGGCCAGCTCCTGGGTCTGCTCTGTTTTGTGCTCACCATAAATCAGTAACGGATTCAGACCCAATAAACCGGGTGAGGCAAGTTAACTGTGTAAACAGCTGCTTTAATTGATCATTTAAGTGCTGAATAACAATGAAAACTAGCATACCCTGTGGCTCTGCAGGATTAGGGTTCCCCAACCGTGGATTAAGGGATGGAGAAAGGTTGCACACTCTGGGTGATTGTCAGTCACATGTGGGGCAATATGCTGCCATCTCAAGTTCTTTTGGATTTGTCTTTATAATATTTCCTGCTCCATAGATTTGTTAAAAACCTACTGGGCCCTCAGTCATCGACCCATTGGTGCCCTCTGCTGGTTATTATCAGTACTGCCACTGTAAATGTTCTTCCTATCTTGATGTTGTTAAACCAACATCTCTCACTGACAACTATTAACCTCTCTCTCTCTTCTTCTCCATCCACAGACAGTGGAAATGCCTAGTATAAATACTGGTGAGTACAACAAGACTAAACTGAACAACTCTAATCTTCCTAAATCATGTTAGGATGAAACTGCTGTGTGGAGATGTCCGTGTTGATTTGGTGAATTAATAATACTGTATTTACCACTGCCGCCTTGTGGTCAGCTATGCATCTGCAGAGTCAAGAAGGACAAAGAAAATTTGATTGAATTCTCTCACAAACGTGAAAGAACCACTGTGATGAAACATAATACACACATTTAAAAATGAATGATTTAATATGTGTATTACATTGTATAATGTTATTTAAAGTCCCCACTGGGACCACGTATACTGAAAAATGTATGCATTCACTACTGTAAGTCGCTTTGGATAAAAGCGTCTGCTAAATGGCATATATTATATTATATATATTAAAGTCCATTTAAGCCACTAAAAATTGCTTCTCTGTTAATGATATGTTTTGAGTAAGCGCTAAGGTATACTCTTGCTTTTTATCTTTTCTGCCATGCAGGTTCCATTGATGTCTCAATGTAACTTCACGTTCCAGCTTTTAACCCATCACCCTGAGGGTGAGGGGCAAGGCTGCAGCTGGGGGAGGAGTCGGGTGAGAGAAGCCTGGAGCCACCCCGCAGCGCACCCCCCCCAATTGTAAAGTCCCCGCCCCCGTCGCCCCCCCCTCCTGCTCATTGCTCACCCCCAAGGGACCCATCCTCTTCAAAAGACAAGTTTTTTACAAGTGAAACTTAGACTAGTATCAGCAACATCACTGACTCATGAATGACTCAGATGTGACATTAGAAACAAACTGATATAGGTACCCATAAATATAAATTGATACAGCCTCACACACACACACACACACACACATAACAACACCAGGGAGACAGTGGCACACACTCGCACACACATTTTCTTATCCTTACAGTGGCACGCCACAGACTGAGGACCTTTGACCTTTGTAAGATTAAAAAAAAAAGTTATATTACATTCAGCAACAGTAAGCATATTAATACAATGTTTCTTGGATCAGAGTTTTAGTTAGTGAACAGAAAATGTCCTCTTGTAAAGTGGGTGTCAGTTCATCTGTTTTTGTCTTTTGACTCTGTCCCACTGCATGGGACTTGGTTCTGAACAGACTGGGCCAGAACCTGCAGCTTTGGGTGCTCTGCTGCAGCACCGTGCTGGACCCCCCCCTTGTGTTTTTGGGAGCAGAACCCTCCGCATTGGGTCAAACCGGTTCCATTCAACGCCGGACTTGACACGGGAGTCGATGCAGCTGGGACATCGGCTTGAGATATGCACAGCTGGAAGGCCTGCACAGAGCACACCCGGACTGCACAGATCGACATCAGCATAGACTGTAATGCATATGCTGCCTTTCAAAGGACTGTCTGATTAATTGGGGTTTGGTGTGTGGTGGGGGGGGCAGCGTAATCACCAAACTGTGTGCTCCTGGTAAAATATTGTCACCTGACTGCCCCCTCCCCAGCACTAACCTTTACCTGCTGGGGTAACTAGGAAGGATGGGAATTCATACCAAAGGGTTTGAGATATGGTGGCTAACAGATAAAAAGCCCCAGTATGTCCCACAGAAAGAGACCTGGTGTAAATATATATATATAATGTACATTTTCCTGATTTCTCATCTGTCACCGACACTTGGAAAGGCCATACGCAGGAACCAAGTGTGTGTTATAGCCAAGGAAGTATTTTACTTGATTTCAAACTATCCATTAAAATATGTTACGCACATTTCCATATCCACATTTTTGTCTTAAGTAATGAATTGTGATTATTTCCGTACAACATTGTATTATAAAGATAGATCGGTATATTGTGCCATGCTGTAAATAATAGCCAGTATTGTAGCACTTGAAGTGTATTTCATTGGTTCCTCTGTATGGTAGGGATGGATACAGAGGGCAGGGAGAGGTTTCTCCATATACGGTAGTGCAGCTTGATCCTAATACAGGTCCACTGCGAAAGATCTGCAGGGTTTCTTGCTTCTGACAATTTGGACAACCAAGACCTCCCTCCTCACTAAATCTAGTTTGAACAAATAATACCTTTGTGATACAAATTACTCCCTGTCCTGTCTCTCCCACTAGATGTACTGCATTTCTATGTATAAAATACAAATGAGAAATGTATAAATGGTCAAAACCTGGAGGAGGCCGCCGGTGTGAAAGCTAAAATGGCCTGTGTAACACAGTGTTCATTTCATTTTAAGTTTCATTCAAATTTCATGAATAATGGCAATGATGGACAGTAAGCATATTTTTGCACAAACCATACGCTTGAAAAGTATGCCAGTGTTTCATTGCCATTCGCTGAAAGCTTCATTCACAGTTGGAGGAGTATGAAGGCTGTCTGCTCCACAAAGCAGACCTGTTTGTATGTATGTATGTGTGTGTGTGTGTGTGTGTGTGTGTGTGTGTCTGTGTGTATGTGTGTGTGTGTGTGTGTGTGTGTGCGTGTGTGTGTAAAAATGCTGCTACCAAGTGTTATTTCCTTGACGATGCCAGAAGTGAGGCTTGATAATGATATTTCCATTTTTCCAAGAGAATGAAGAAACAAACCACTGAGACATATTCATATATGACATGGAGAGATATTCAGCTGACGTGGATAGGGCCCCCACACCCCCCACGCCCTCTCGGCTTGTGTGCCAGGATGTGTGGTAGGCAGGGAGAGTGGGTGAGCCTGGGCACGAGACTCGATTCAGCCAAACTCTTAGAAGCAAGAGTCTCTTCACCAACAAAGGGAGGGAAGGATGGTGAGAAGGAGAGAGAGAGAGTGTGAGTGTGGTGTGAGCGTGAGCGTGTCAGCCAGGGGGAGACCAGAGGACAATGGGGGCGGCACACATCACTCATTGGCTCGTCGGATGTCAGCTGACCTCTGACTCCTCTGCAGTAGCTTAGGGAGAGGGCTGCATTGTGGGCCGCATCCTCTTTGTGTGACTGCGTCTACCGTCGTCTGCTGTGTAATTCAGTTTTACCACCCTCATGGTGTCTGAGCCCCTAAGACTACACATCAGAGTAGACAGCAGATGTCTCTCGCTCTCTCACCATCACTCTCATCTCTTATGGTGAAAAGGATGCTTGCACAGGTAGCCCCCATCTGCAATGAGGTGGGGTTATTCTCCCAGCAGGAAAGGAGTCAAGCCACCAGCCATCCAGCATTGGCCAGTTAGCTACTAGCAGGGGAGGGAATAGAACTTGTCTTTATTTAACTGAAGTCCTGAACCTATTTTAGATGTCTTGCTTGATTTTTCTGCTCTTTTTTATTTCTTTTTATATTGTTCCCCATTTTAGTAGCCAATTACACCTCTCTTTTTCATGTCAATCACCCCCCCCTCGTATTGTGGGTTCGCTGCCATAGCCCCGAGACTGGCCATGGCCAAGCAATGTGCCGCCTCCTCCGAGTCGGCATTCATAGAGCTGTCGACTGTTTTTCCGGTACATCGGAAACATTTTTACATCGGCACATTTTTCTGATACATCGGAGCCACTCCTATCATGTCAGCTTCCCTCCCCCTCCCTGGGGCGGACAGCCAATCGCCAATCGCCGTCCCACAGTGGCACTCCCGGCCAGAGCCAAAACTGGCGCAGCCGGTAGATTCGAACCCCGGTCGCAGTGGCCAGCGGCGAACGTTGTAACCACTAGACCACCCGGGAGGCCCCTGTCTGCTCATTTTGAATAACGATCAGCAATTAACAGTTCAATCCTGATGTAATGCGATACGGTACTCTGTACGCTTCACATGAAATCACAATTAAAAATTCAAAAACTATTTAATTTGAAGTTCTCAAAGCTTTTGGCAAAGCTGAAATATGAGACCAAATTATGTGGAAAGCATTGAGCTGCTGATTGCTAAACTTGTTAATTAATCATACAAAAACAATCCAAAAGCAGGTTCAGGATAATACTCTTCAAGAGTGCTCTGTCTCCCCTGTTTCTTAGTCACAGGCCACATCTGTGTTAAACAAATCAATCAGATATTCTGGAATAGAGAAAAAAAGATAATGATGGGGGAAAAAAAAAACCAAGCGAGTCTAAACGGCAAAGATTCTACCCTGATCCCTTACAAAAGGTGACGGAGATAAATGTGGGAAAATGCTATTTTTAAGTCATTATGTAACATGTGCCTGATGCCAGTCGGTCCACTATGGGGTGGTGAGAGAGGGTGTACGCTCTCTGTTTGCGTTCTTAAGGGTTGGGAAGGAATGGTATAGAGAAAGGCGATAGAACAGTAGGGCAGATCTGAGCTCAGGTCCCTTCACTGTCTGTGCTAGTCACCCAGGTCTGGCCCTTGGTGTCTCCATAACCTCCTCCCATGGGGGGAATAACCATCACTCAGTGAGCCACCAGACATGCAGATGGGGTAGAAAAGAGTTTATAGATATTACAGTGTTAACCAGTAGGCAAAAATGTATTTACAATAAATAACACAATGCAATAAGGGACATAGAGGTGTATTTGTTTTATGTTCCAGCCACGTCAGTGTGAGCAGGGGAGCCGCAGTGCAGGTAACGGCCTCTGCTGGCCGCTGTGTGACTGCGCAGCCAGGGTTCCCCAGTAGAACATCTGGTTGAACATCCCTCCCAGCACTGAGTCTGCACTGTGTCATTACAGCTGAGAATGTGTAGCAGTGTAGTATAATGGTTTGGGAACTGGGCTTGCAACTCAGAGGTTGCAGTTTCCATTCCCAGATGGTACCCTCCAGCAAAGGTACTAAAATTGTCTAAAGTGCTTCAGTAAATATTCAGCTGTATAGATGGATTTTATGTAAAGAAATGTGTATTGTGTAAGTCACTGCTGCCTTTTACATTTTAGCGTGCCTGCTCAAATGTAAAAATGAGAAACACGTCGCTGTTTATACGCAGCGGGGGAACTGCTGCTCCCAGAGATGAGTCAGAGACGGGGGGAACTCAGGCGTCACAAACCCCATACATGTGGGCGGTGCTATCACTATCAGCGACAAAGCAATTCCTACCAAGTGCATTGTTTTTCTAGGGAGCACTGTTTTGGCAGAGGTAGCTGGCATACACAGGCTGTTGTGTTTGCCATTCTCATTCATTCAAACCAAAGCCTCAGTTCTGTCCCCTTGAGGAAATGCTTGTTTTCTTCTGGCCATGCTGGTAAAACAATTTTAAAGTTGGGTTCTGGGTGGTGAGTGTGATACTTGTGGGGTTTACTGGGGTGTCCTCGTATACATATGCAGTGGTCAAAATGAGGGGGGTCTGGGGGATCCACCCATAAGGACCCCCCATAAGAAATACATTTTTAAGGTTGGGGGGTCCCATTTTTAGTTTAACATCTTTTAACAAATGCTAGTCAAACAGGACATTATAACCAACCAATAGAAACAGTCTTTAAGAATTCTTTAAGATCTGTGGATTCTGCCAGGCCAAAATGTGCCCAGCTGCCAAAATGTGGCCGGGTCACATCACCAGGGTTGCATCCCAATAGCATTCAAATGGCAGCTAGCGTCCGTTGCTAAATTATGGTCGGCTATGCAGACTTGGTCAACTTACTATTCGCCCATTGTTTAAATTGATTTCGAATTTGGGTTTGTGTTGGAATATTTGTAGTGTAAGAGATACATTCCTCAAGTTAAAAAAGATAACAAGCCAGCCTGTCAGCATAGCATTGACAAAGTCAAGTTTTATATTATAAAAAATCTTTGATGTCAGTGCATACATCAGACATAGTTTTATCATTCAAACGAAGTAGAAAGTAGCCATGCTAACTCAGTGCAAGGGCAATTTTTAATGAAAAGTTGAGGGGTTTAATACTAGAATTTGTTCCCAGGAAGTAGTTAAATATTCAGTGGTCTTCAGTTTTTTCAGTTTTCAACGTATTTCTGTGCAAGAGAACATGCTTTTAAAAATATATATACATTATTAAAGCGTGTGCACATATGTGCGTGTGCATGTGCATGTGCATGCACATTATTGAAAATCTGGGGGACCCCCCAAGAGCCATTGGTCATTTTGTACACTGTACATATGTAACACTGACAGCACAGAGAGAACACAGCAGCACACAGTCACGCATCCATGCCTACACACACGCCATATCATGCATCACCATACCACTCAACTAATGGAACTTCCTATAAAACAAAGCACTGAAACCTCAATCCCTTCACTTCTTTTCTCTCTTAACAGGTCAGACTGTCTGTATCATTCAGCAGGGGTTATACAGGGTATATTATGGAGGATGTTGTGTCTAAGGGCTGGGGAAGGCAATTCTAGGAGAAGAGGGGAGGGATGAAAGTTGTCAGGTGTCTGTCCCAAACTCTCTCCTGTAAATATGGTGAAGTAAACATGTCATAACATTCTAAACATAATTTCTACAAATTAAAAAAGCAAAAAAACTCCTCCAGCTAAATAAAAGTTTTCACTGTGTAGAGAATATGGCTGTTGTAATGTTTTTTCTGGAACATAAACGTCCATCATTTATTTCACTATCAAGTGTTCATTCGTTTGGTTTGCAGACCCGACGACTGAGCCATGCGCCTTTCCTCTTACGTCACGTACATCTGGGCGTATTGTTCGGTGTTCGGCCACAAGCGTCAA
This sequence comes from Aldrovandia affinis, assembly GCA_029706075.1. NCBI lineage: Eukaryota > Metazoa > Chordata > Actinopteri > Notacanthiformes > Halosauridae > Aldrovandia > Aldrovandia affinis. Next base: position 1,666,962 of record JAINUG010000162.1, on the reverse strand, counting down.
ATTAGCCACTCGGCTTAAACGGAAGACAGCGAAGAAAGGGGAGTTAAAAAAAGGGTGTATTGTTCCATGTCTGACCATAAAAATATTATTCGTGGTCCACTGCATTCAGCGCACTGTATTTTATTGAGCACCAGTCAGATGCCCTGAAAGCTCAAGTTGCGATCGTACTGCCAGAGCATTGCTCAAATTTTCTCGTCCAAATAAGATAGCAATTTACAATTCCAAGACGGATTCATCAAAATGATCAAGGTCAGAAACAGAGCTGCAGTGATTTGCACATTTCATTATGAAGGCTGATTCTTGAAAATCGCCAGCAGAGGGAGCTGATAACACAGCGTACTCTTCTGGAAACAGCAGGAAGTGACTGCACACGTCATCATTGTAGATAACATTGAACTTTTTTTTTCTGTGACTGCCCATATTATATAATTTTGGGATTATATGGGAGAGATCCGAGTTTATGGCGATCTTTTTGTTGTAATTATTTGGGAATGTGAAATGCTCTAAAATCATGACACTACAAAAGATACACTGTAAGTGAACAATGACTTGGTTAATGTATGATTCTTATTACAATTGGCACGCATTTCAGTCACGCAAAATAATAAAAAATTGATTCACGATACATGTTTTTCTTACCTTATTTAAAGATCATCAGCCTCCAGTGGTTATTATTAAAGCCGGATATGGTCAGGGGTGTCAACAATGATTCCTCGAGGGGACTGGTTTTTGCTAGTCAATACCTCCTAAGGTAATTAGTGCAGTTAATAATAAGCTCTGAAACACAATTACACTTGTACGTTTCATAAATTAATTGTGGTAAATACTGAACGTGTGGCAAAAGTGCGTACAGCATCTTTTGCAAGGCATCAACCTGATTAAATATATGGACTAATAAAGTAACGTTGGAACAAGCAAACGAAAAAATCCTGGTTTTTCAGTCTGACATTCCTGAATTATACGATTACCTGCTTTTCCATGTCAAGGGATGTAGATAACGAAAAACGGATAACCACATAACCACATAACGTGAGACATTAATGTCCATTTGAATTCTCTAATCGTATGACCTCACACTTCCTGCATCTGACCAGGGGCGTTTTCAAGACCACCAAAACGTCACGTTAATATTTAAAAAAAATAATTGGACTGGACATTCGGTTGTAGGTATGGCGTGTGTGAAGGCAGATGTGTACGGTGTACATACGTTTAACTCGTTGCAATACGTTACCCTACCATCAACCTAGCGGAGACACTGACACAAAACCAGCGAACTCTGACACAGAACCAGCGAACTCTACCTAAATCCTAAGTTTTACCATTAGGTATTAAAACGCAAAACTGACTTCAGACCGGCGCTCACAGGATACTTCCACCTACACCACCGAGGAGTATGCAAAATGTAGCGAAAACGTTCAGTGAACTTCTGTTTAATTGACGGACAGAATATTCTGCCAACCGAGTAAGCCAGAGGGTTAATAAAATAGGGTTATGACAGACTGACATATTCACGCATTCACGTATATTCATGCAAGTTTCTTTGACAAAGAATCTCCATTTATTGAAATTGATTGTTTACTTCCGGTTTCATATCAACGCGTGGATACGCCAGTCTGTCCTATCAACCCAGGCCCTCGGCACCAGACCGTCAGGGAAGGAGACATTCCAAACAACAGGAGGAAGGTGTGTGTGTGTGTGTGTGTGTGTATGCAATTACTCACATGGCGAAGCAAAAGACACTACCCTTGAACTACAGGCATGAGATGGACTGTTAAGATAGTTCTGTAACTTAGTGTTTGAAACCATATTTAACTAAATACAACTGCATGGTGAAGTTCATCATGGCTAACCCACCCCCAGAACAATATAAATATTCGATATGTGACCAGCCTGCTCTTTGCAAATTAGCTAACATTTTAATAGTGACATAACACGTTTTTAACAAATACATTTTAACAAAATAATTTCTATAAACATCTGCAGTATCTTGTGGGGCCTGTGGAATGTGCACATGAAACCCAGCGAGGGCACGATGCCGCCTTTCCTGGGATGGAAGCGTGGGAATGAAAAGCTCTGGAGGCGGTGATCCTGTAGGAAGTGTCTCTGACGCCGTAAATCACGAGCCTGGCAGGGATGAGCATCCGCCCGGGAGCCATGGATCCAATCACACGACACACATGGTGGTATAAAACTGACATAACTGTGATTTATTATCATGAGCAATGAAAATAGCTAACCAGTGCTGTGTCTGAGTCTCTCTTCCGCACACACACACACACACACACACACACACACACACTCTCACCCGCACGCACGCACGCACACAAATAATAAAAAAAAAGACATACAATAATCCAGAGAAGAAGAAAAAAATAGTGCTACTGTCACAGAAACATTCAGCTTTGCAAAGAGAGTGCTCATATTTACAAACAATATTCCAAAATGGGATGGGAGCGAATTGTACAAGCATAGAAAAGAAAAGAAGCAACTATTTACAGGCGCTTCTGCAGAAAGCTGGAGTAACCATCTATACATTAAATTACATTTTCTACAAATAACCATTAGAATTCAAAAATAAACCGCTAACATACTACCTACAGGTCATTTGTCACTCAGGCTATCTTAAAAGCCAGGACATTTACTTACTTACTTGCAATCTCTCTCTCTCTCCCTCTCTCTGTATCTCTCACACACACACACACACACACACACACACACACACACACACACACACACACACACACACACACACACACACACACACACACACACACACACACACACACACACACACACACACACACACACACACACACACACACACACACACACAGACACACACACACACACACCCACACGCATACTCACGCGCACGAACACACACACACACACACACACACACACACACACGCGTGCGCAGAGCGCAGACTCCTGGGGCAGTGAAGTAGACCCCCAGAAGGGTTTTCTCTCCAAATCTCTGCAGCGGTGCACATAATTTGTTACACGTAGGAATAAAAAAAATAATAATTCTGTATTTTCTTTGTACAAAAAGCTTTCTTTTCACGCTAAATTGAGCCACTAAATACACAAATAAATGGAGAAAAAAACAGACAAATGTGAAGAGAAAAACGTGAAACGTTCAACAGACAGACAGACAGACACAGGGCGGTGAGGGGGGGGGGTGGAGGATGGAATGTCCATTGATACAGAAAGCTCTGGGCCTGACAGCAGGACTCCAGACAGACAGACAAGGCTCTCAGCCAGAAGGAAAGGGTTATGAAATAGAAGAATAAAGTAGAAAAGACGCCTTTGAGGGGAGGGGACTCATGGAGAGGGTGATGAGCACCGGATTCGTCTGTCTTCATTTTATACAAAGTCTCTTTACAGGATTGCTTTGCAGTCTTTTTTGTCTCCTTCTTCTTCTTCTGCTTTCCTTTAAAAAAGGTACCCTTTTTCTTCGTCCTGTTTTTCCGTTGGCTTTGTGTACAAGTACATAGAAAATATTTACATGTCAAATTACATGGTATCCTCGCACCTCTTTCAGTGAGTTCGTGGGGTTTTTATTTGAAGGGGGGGGAGGGGTCGGTCAGTGCCACCCAGTGCCAAGGTACCCTGCTGTGTGAAAGGGGGCCGAGGAGGGTGGTCCTCCACGGGCTCCGCTGGGCAGCTGCGGGGGCGTGGCCTGTGACTGTGTGGGAGGAGCCTGTTGAGGTGGGGGAGGGGGAGGAGGTGGTAGCACGCTCTGCTGGTGGGGCTGGTAGGTGGAGGGCGCTGCGTTGGGGGCGCCGGAGGCCCCGGGGTGCAGCATGGGTGCCTGGAACCCCCCCAGACTCTGGTAGTGATGCGCCGCCTGCAGAGGGGGGTTGGTGGAGCCGGAGGGCGGAGGCGGTGGGGGCGGAGGGGGAGGAGGGGCCTGCTGGAGGGACAGGAGGTTGCCGCCGCCGGGCTGCTGCTGGGCGACCGGGCCCTGCAGGGGTGGGGAGGGGGCGGAGGGGCGGAGCCAATGACGTGGGGGGGGGGAGCTCAATAGGAGCTGGTGCTGCTGCATGGGCGGGGCCATGTTAACGTGCAGCAAGGTGGGGCCGGGCTGAGGGTGCGGGGCCGGGGGAGGAGGCGGAGGGGGGGCTGCGGCGGCGCTCTGGTAGTGCAGGGCGTGGTGAGTCTGCATTAGGGGCTGGGAGCCGGGGGGGAAGGGGGACACCACCGCCTGCTTGTACCCCGGGAAGGGCCCGGCGGGGGCCGGAGTCTGGCCGGGGAAGTAGGCCGTGGAGGCGGGAGGCGCAGGGGGAGGAGGGGGCGGGGGCGGCGGCGCGGCCTGGGCGCTGTACTGGGCGAAGGCGGCCGCGGCCTGCGGAGCCTGGGGCTGGGGTTGGGGCTGAGGCTGCCCAGAGTGGAAGGATCGCTGGGCGCGGTACGGGGAGCCCTGGGGCTGCGGCTTCGGGGAGTGCAGCAGGGAGGGGCTGGGGTACAGGCCCTGGGGGCCTCCGGGGGGGACGCACTGCAGTTTGCTGGGGGTCAGGGCGACCACTTTGGGTCCGGGGGGCTTGCAGGGCTGCTGGACGGATGGAGAGAGGCAGGGAGCGCGAGGCTGGCCGTCGCTGTCCTCCTCCTTCACTGAGCGAGGGGCAGGCGGGGGCGCCGAGATGGGGCCAGGGGAGCATGCCTGAGGGAGGAGAGGAAAGGGTTAATGGTTGCTGTTATGATCAGTGATGTATTATGATGATGGGCTGGCAGTGTAGTGTAATGGTTAGTGAGCTGGGCTTGTAACTTAGAGATTGCAGGTTCAATTCCCCCTGCTGTTGTACCCTTGAGCAAGGTACTTAACCTGAACTGCTTCAGTAAAATATCCAGCATGTAAATGGATTGTATGTAAAGAAATGTAAACTGTGTAAGTTGCTCTGGATAAGAGCGTCTACTAAATGCTTAAAGTGTAAAATGATGTAATTTAAAACATATTATTGGATTTGTCATTTGTAATCAATCGATTATAATTACCGCAACTGTTAGCATTCATATCGCTATCCATTCACTGTTACTTTTGTGTTAGTTCTTTTTGCACTCGTACAATGTGCCATGGCAATACAGCATGAAGAGACACGGCAGGAGGATGGAGACGTCAGCGTGGAAAGAGCACAGTGGGGAGCACCTCCCCCAGTCGCGTGTCTGCAGGCAGCACAGGGGAGAGGTGCTGTAAACAAGGGGAGAGCGGAGGGGGAGCCTCACCTTGTGTGCAGAGGGACTCCGGCAGGTTTTGTGTGAGCCGGGAGACGCACACTCCTTCACTACGCCTGCGTCACTGCCGTCCGTCTCTGTGCCGTCTGAAACACACACACAGCGTTACACTGTTATGTCAACCATTACAGTGAGGTGTGTGTGTGTGTGTGTGTGTGTGTGTGTGTGTGTGTGTGTGCACGTCTGTGTCTTTGCCTTTGATCTGACCTGCATCTCGGTCCTTGCGGTGGTCACTTAGCAACAGCGCTCGGTGGTAGCCCCGCTCCCTCGCCTGTTCCACCGACGTGGAGGACGTCCTGAGACAGAGAGACAGCAGAGATTAACCACACTGTAGTTAAGCCCCGCCTCCACACTGCGGCTAAGCCCCGCTTCCACACTGCGGCTAAGCCCCGCCTCCACACTCCGGCTCAGCCCCGCCTCCACACTCCGGCTAAGCCCCGCCTCCACACTGCGGCTAAGCCCCGCCTCCACACTGCGGCTAAGCCCCGCCTCCACACTGCGGCTAAGCCCCGCCTCCACACTGCGGCTAAGCCCCGCCTCCACACTGCGGCTAAGCCCCACCTCCACACTGCGGCTACACTCCAGAACACCGATCTAACTGAGTTGGGGTACCTACCACTGTCCCTCTCCCCCCTCTCTCTCCCCATGGGGCGGAGTCTCCGTGTCCTCACTGGACTGGGGTGCTTCGGGGCCGGGGGCGGCCATCTGCGCCAGGGGCTCGGGGGCGGTCTCCATGGTGACCTCGTACGCAGCGCTGCACAGTCCCGCCAGAGGCGCCGTGGAGATGGGGGAGCCGCACTCGATCTTGGAGCCACTGCGACGGGCCTCGCGCTGGCGCTTCCTGTACTCCAGCAGAGACACCTGGGCGCACAAGCACACACACACAGCGTTAGCACCCACTGCATGCAGAGCTGATACACAACCATGCGAACTATGATTGTTCCTAACATGTATTTATGTACATCTTGTAAGTCGCTCTGGATAAGAGCGTCTGCTAAATGCTTAAAATGTAATGTACAAGAGCTGCCACACACCCATGCCAGCCCAACTGTGAGATGACCCAGTGCTCATTTAGGTCACTGCCCTAGCTGACCTGCACCAGGGACATCTCTGCCAGCCAAAATAGTACTAAGCTAAACACATTCTGAGAGACACGGCTGTGGGGCTCCCCTGGGCATAGAAGTGTTCCAAGATCTATTAAAGGTCTTGCATAGTCATAGTTTTTCAGAACCTAACCTAACCTACATACTGTACACTGGAGGCTGTGAAGGCTTTAAAATGGAGTCTGTGTCTTATGTTAGCTGTGTCTTATAAACGGTTCGAGGAACTCCAGCAGTAACGGAAGCTGTAACGGTTGGCATAGTTGCGCCTAGGTCCCGTCTAATCTCAACCCTGCCAATGCTGCTATAACCTGCTCACCTTTTTCTTCTGTGGGGGGTTCTGTGCGCTCCCAGCTCCTCCTTCTCCCGTCCCGTCCCCCCCGAGCGAGCGGGAGAACCCCAGGGCGCCCCCTTCCTCGGAGCAGGGGTAGTAGAGCGCCCCCTCGCTGAAGGAGGCGGCGGCGGGGGCAATGATGATGGCGGGGGGCAGCGGCGGGGGCTTCGGGCCGGAAGGCCCCCGGGTCCAGGGTGTGGGAGGGGGTGAGGTCCCGCAGGTTGGAGTTGACCTGGGAGAAGGAGAGGCGCCCGCTCGGGGCTCTTCATCCAGGCCACCGGGTACGAGGGGGCGGGGAGGTCCGTCAGCGGGGCGTCGACCACACTCTCCACCACGGCCTCCGCCGCCTCTTCGGCCACGCAGTCCTGGGGCTCTGGCCGGGGGGGCCGCGGGCTCAGCGCACCCACCGTCCTGATCTCCTGGGGGGGCGTGTCCAGACTGGGGGCTCGCACCACACAGGGGGAGGACAGCAACGAGGGGGGGCGCTCAGCCTGCAGGGGAGGAGGGGGGCATTAGATACTGCTACACCCCCAACGCACGCATGCATGTCATACACACACACACACACACACACACACACGGTCAGGTCAACTTATGAGGACAATGGCATGGGAGCTCTGGCTGTTTCTGATCATTTACTGTGCGACTTTATAAAACGGATAGTTCTGGTCCATCGTTCCTATTGGTCGGTTGGTATTCCAGCCATGACCATAATCCCTGACATACCAGAGGTAAATAGATTTTTCGTACACCATGTGAATATCATTGGCCATTAGCGCCACTATCCAGAAGCTGTGTGATGTAAGGGAGATGATGTCTGGCCACAGATCAGAGAGCTCTCTCCAAGGCGATTACCAGCCGGCTCTTGAGAGCAGGAAACGATGGAGCAACATTCTGGCAGAAAACGAGCAGTGCGAAAACGGATTAAGACCACCTCCACCTGCGTTGGCAACTAGCTAGCTAACGTTATTTCAGCAACTGCACCTTAACTGGCAGTGTCCAAATTGATGTGTACAATACCAAAGTTACATTTTGATTTTGTTTTGTGTAACTAGCTAGCTAATATATAGATATATTTGTTTTTGTAGTTTGCAAAAAAACGTTCCGTGTTTTAGCTTCGCTAGCTAGCCATCATTCCATTAGCCAGCTAATTAGCAGTCCATTAGCTAGCTAGCTTTAACTAGCCAGTTAAACTAGGTCCAAACCAAGGGATTATATCGTTGCTTAGTCAACAAATAAATTCAGTGGAAGGATAAACCGTATAATCCACTAAAAAAAACATTAATTTTAAAGTTGTTTTGTCAGTGGTGAATTCGCACAAGATATATGCTGTTACCGTTTAATAAAAACTCTGCTTCACGCCGTGCCTAACAACACCCCCTAGCCGTGCCAAGATTCATGACTGCAACACTGCAGACGCAAGCATTATGATAAGGAAGAAGCACTCTATCTCTCTCTCTCCCTTTCTCTTTCTTGGACTCTCTCTCTCTACTTTAATTCAGAGGAAAGGTTTGGGGTCCCATTTAAAAAATATGGCTTGTAATTGATGCAATTTGTATGCTGGACATTGATAGCTTTTCACTTTGTTACCTTGATATGTACAGCGTGGGACATAAATGGTACAAATACCATTTAATTTACTTGTTTACTCTCCTTCCTTATCTGTTCCCTTGAATTTATTTTCCCTTTTTCAAACATGATTTATTTTGGCTAATGGAAAATGACTCTTGCAGGAAGAACTGATTTGAAAAAAAACGGATTCCGTCCACATAAAAAGGATGTTAAAAGCCAGAGTGTGTCTCTTTGTCTCTCTCTGTTTCTCTTCTCTGGTATTGTCTCTGGCAGTCTCTCTCTCACCTCTTGCACACTGGGTCTGCGGCTGCTCTCGGGGGAGCTCTCTGGAGACGATTCGCTCTGTGAACACACGGAAACAACGTGTGTGAGTGTGTGTGTGTGTGAGTGTGTGTGTGTGTGTGTGTGTGTGTGTGAGAGTGTGAGAGTGAGAGTGTGTGAGTGTGTGAGTGTGTGTGAGTGTGTGAGTGTGTGTTTGTGTGAGTGTGTGTGTGTGTGTGCGAGTGTGAGTGTGTGTGTGTGTGTGTGTTTGTGTGTTTGTGTGTGTGAACGCGAATATGTGTATGTGCGTGAGTGTATATGTGTGTGTGCGTGCCTGCATTTGTGTGTGAATGTCCATGCATGTGAGTATACATGCATGTGTGAGTGTATGTGTGTGCCTATATGTGTGGGTGTGTGAGTGTTTACATGTTTTAGCGCATATGTGTATGTGTGAGAGTGTGTGTGTCCATGCATATGTTTATACGTGTATGTGTGTCTGTATATGTGTGTGTGTGTGTGAGTGTGTGGTCTTACCTCCACTGGGGCGCTGAGTGCCTGTGGGGTGTGTGTAGGGGTGGGGGGTGAGGGGTCGGCGCTCTGGTCCTCTGAGCGGAGGCGGGGCGGGGTGGAGAGGAGGTGGGGCGTCCCGGGCGTCTCGGGGAGGTCGGTGCGGGTGGGCGTGGCGCAGGGCGAGCCGTAGGGGGTGGAGCCCTCTGACATGCAGGCGTCCAGAGGATAAAGCCTCCGCTTCTTCAGAGGAGTGGGCAGCTCTGCCAGAGGCACAGAGACCACAGTTCACAGAGTTACAGCACGTATACACACACACAAACACAGACCTGCAAACACACATACCCATGTACACATACATACGTGCGCACCCCCACGCTCACACACAAACACTTCAGAGCCAGCCCTGTGTCTAACCTCAGCAAACACAGTGTGCTCCAGTGAGTAATGAGTGTGCAGTTGGGAGTGACACAAACCTGGTAAAGTGCAGCTGCCGTTGAAGGGGAGGGGGCAGTCTGAATCCCCATTGATGGGGGGGCTGAGGGGCCCCTCACTGGGTAGGATGAAGGCTGGGCGGCTGGGAGACCCCTCCTCCTCCAGAGCCTGCCTCAGCCAGCGCTGCACAGAGAGAGAGAGAGAGGGAGTATGAGTGAGAGAGTATGACAGTGTGCGTGCAAAGGAGCAAGTGAGAAAGAAGGTGCAAAAGAGTGCGAACGTGCAAGATTGAAACCATGTAGGTGTGTGTGTGTGTGTGTGTGTGTGTGTGAAAGACAGTGTGTGTGTGGGAGAGGGTGTGAAGTGAGAAAAACAGTGTATGTGTGTGTGTGAGAGAAAGACAGTGTAGCAGAGAAGAGTGTATGGGAGAGGGTGTGACTGAGTGTGAAGGACAGTGTGTGTGTGAGACAATGCACAGGAGAGAGAGTGTGTGACAGGTTAGGGACAGACGACGGCCGAGTCTCCAGGCCCCACCTTCTTGCAGGATCCGGATGTGGGCGGGGTCTCGGGCAGCTCGCGGGAGCGGCGCCGGCTGATTGGCACGCCGGGCATGGCGGAGCTGCGGCTGGCCAGGAAGGGCGAGGAGAAGCGGATGTAGTGCTTGGGCGTGCTGTAGACGTGCGGACTGCAGGCGAGGCCGGGCAGGGAGTTGAGCTGAGTGGCCAGCACTTCAGGGTCACTGCTGATCCGCAGGGTTCGCTCTGGGGCCGGCTCAGGGGTCCGCACCACACGCTCAACACGTTCAACACGCTCAACGCGCTCAACACGCTCCACACGCTCCACACGCTCAACACGTTCCACGCGTTCCACGCGTTCCACGCGCTCCGGCTTCTCGCCCATCCACTCGCTCACCAAGTGCTGCGTGGAGGGGGAGGGGGAAGGGGACACTGGTCAGAGCTTTACTCTACTTCCGAACACTCCTGATGGCCACATCACTACTGTTCACAATCACGAGACTAGAACTTCAACTGTAATTGACCCTTCGCTAAACCACGCCCCAAAACGCAAACTGGCCAATCACAGCGCCGTGTTTTACATACTCCGACAGAGCGTCCGACATGCCCTCCATTGACTTTCACGCAAAAATTAGAATTTTTCTTCATTTTTGAGCTGGTTTTGCAGATTTTTTGCAAATTATGGTTAAACGTTGTGCCTGGGGCACTTGTAAAAGTGACACTCGTTACCCAGAGAGGTTTGAAGGAGATATACGTTTTTTTCCCTTTACAAAACCTAAATCAAATCCTGCAAAGTGTAGGCTGTGGATAAAGCCATGTGGACGTCCTCATGCCCAGTTGAACACCTCCAAGATCAACAAGCACAGCTTTGTCTGCTCCAAGGTAAGTAATTACTCTTATCAACCGTAAAATAATGTTATGCTGTTGTTATCAGATGTTAGCTGGTTAACCTAAATTATTGTACGGTTCGTAGCTATCCGTGGCGCTAGCAAGCTTAGCCAGCGACGCTAACGTGGCTACGGTCTGGATATACAGCTCCGGGTTGTAACATTGGTAAAGTTAGACTAAATGTTAGCTTTGTTATTCGTGATCCAGCCAGCTTGCTAACGTTAAGATGTTACTATCATTACTATTTCAGCACTTTGTCAATGGGCGCAGAAACCTGTGGAGCTAACCAGGCGTTACAGCACAGGCTACTAATGTTACGTTAGTTAGCTAATGCTAGCTAACTTACTACTGAATGTAACGTTATATAGGCCTACTGCTTTTGCTTTTTAATGATTGTAATAGTGAATAAAGTGAATAAAGACCAACCCAGCTTTACAGGAACAGTGTTGCTCCTTAATGTCGTTGTCCTCTGTCTCAATCGCCAGGTGATTCACTTTTACTTTGTGATCTGTAGGCTATCCCTTCTATCCTAATTTTTTTTTGCGTAATTTTTTTGCAGAGTAATTGTGATATCCTGGATATAACCTTCGAAAGCATACTGTAGGCTCTTCTGTCTGGTTCTATCGGAAATCTCTTTGTCTATTTTCCAAAAATTTGATAAAATTTCTCCAGGGAGAGCAGTTAGCGACAGTGGTAGCGCCATGCTGGCTCCGAAAGCTTGACGGACTTAGCAACAATAACTAAGGGGGGCGTGGTTTAGCGAAGGGTCAATTACCACCATTTGGTTACGGTCCTACTGTTCATTCGACTGTTAGTTAGACATGTGAAACAGCGCTCCTGATGCATAGCGGTCTGAGACATGCCTGGTTTTACTAGAACCCCCCGAGGGGGCATCCTAAGTGAAGACCCCCTACTGGTGGACTCCAGTCAGTGCAGCCCCCTGCATCGAGTGAAACCTGGAGCAGCTCAAAGTGCGGTGCATTGGGAGTGCTGTTCCCACCCCTGTGTGTGGCGTGAGAGCCTGCGGTTAATGGATGAGGGGAAGGGGGAGGGCAGTGGTACCTTTTTAGTCTTGGGGTATTTGAGTGCGATGCGGCAGGGGGCACGGGGAGCTGCTGCGGGGGGGGCTGGCGTCGGGGGGCTGTGCTGGGAGGAGAGGCTCGGGCTCGGGGGCCGCGGGGGATTGGCTCTCGCAGGGCTCGGGAGGCGGGGGCTCCAGGCACTCCCCGGGGGAGCCGGGCGGCAGGTCGGAGCAGGTGCTGATGGTGCGCGCGCGCCGGCGCTGCTGCCCGATGTGTGTGCGGCTCCGCGAGAAACTCTTGCGCTGCTTAGAGCGGCTCACCTTCGCTGCCGCCACCACCGCCGCCGACATCACGGCCCCCGACACCACCGGCACGGCCACCGGCTTCACCCCCACCTCCTCTTTCACCACGTCCAGCAGGGGCTGAGAGACAAAGAGACAGAGAATACATTCAGAGGAATGGGACTTTAATAACAAAAGGTATCGATATAGCACCATGAAGGTAATGTAGAGCTTGCAGACTTAGTGTGTGCGAGTGTGTGTATGTGAGTGTGCCTAAGAGCGTGTGTGCGAGTGTGTGAATGTATGTTTGTGTGCACATTGTTTTATGTTTGTGTGGTTGAGTGAATGAGTGAGTGTTTGTATGAGTGCGTGAGTGAGTGAGTGAATGAAACAAAGAACGAGTGAATAAGTATCTGTGTGTGAATGAGTGTGAGTATGTGTATGTGTGTGTGCGTGTGTGTGCGTGTGTGTGTGTGCGCGTGTGTGTGCGTGTGTGTGTGTGTGTGTGCGTGTGTATACCTGGAGCACAACGGGGGCCTCTGTTTCCGGCGTGGTGGGGGGCTCCTCTTTGATGTCGCTGCGCCCCCCCACCTCGGTCTTGGTGCCGATCCTCTCCAGGGCCTGCTCCCTGCGCTTCTCCCTCTTCTCCATCCGAGCGAAGGCCTGCAGGATCGCCTCCATCTTCCGCTCCTCCCGCGTCTGTGGAGAGAGGGTGTGGCCCGTCAGCGCCCGGCGGCCTGCCCGCCTCCCCCGGCCCCCAGGCCCCGCCCCCAGCCCCGCCCAAACGCCCCTGTCCTGGCACACGCCACACGCCACACTGAGTCTAGCGGGCAGGAAACAGAGCACACACAGCAGCAGAGTCACAGTCACAGAGACAATGGGGGGCCACTTTTTAAACTCCTGTCCGTGGGGGAAAAAAAAAAGAAAAAGAATAATAACTCTAGGTTAGATGTAAAAAAATGTTTTAAAAAAGAAGTAAAAAAGAAAAATTCAAGAAATAAAATTAAGACGTGTTTTCAAACCCCATACAGAGCTCTGGTTTCTGTGTGTGTGTGTGTGTGTGTGTGCGTGTGTGCGTGTGCGTGGGCACTTTTCCTTGCCCCTATTGGAGCCGATATCATCAACAAATAGGGGACAGTCGCTGACCTTGGCTAGGGTCAGACACAGGAACATGGGTTTGGAGGGTGGAGGGGGGTTAGTATGTGTGTGAGCCTGGGAGGTGTTGGGCAGGCGGGGTGGGGTGTGGATTTGAGGGGGTGAGGTTACCTCCTTGTTTCTCAGTCCCATCCAGCTGGAGCCCCCCCCGCTGGGCAGATGGGACTCCTCCACTGGGCTGGCCTGAATGAGAGACAGCTGGTTTAGAAGACAAGAGCCCCCCCAACACATACATACACACACACAGCGTCCCCTACAGGTCCAGGACAGAGTGTGTCGGGGATGTGGGTCCTGCCCCGGGGGGAGTGGGGGCGGCGTGGGGGCCAGGCCTGGCCGCTGCAGGGCAGGGAAGAGCGAGCTCGCGGCGTGGAGCGGGAATCTGTCCGCCCCCTCGCCTTTTCAGGAAGCGGGCACACGGGAAGACGCACACACAACACGCAGGCATATACACACACCCGCACACTCACACACACAGGCGCGCGCAGCCTTTTTCCTAGAAACTACACCCTTGAGTGGTCAAACATAGGCTAAGTGCACATAAGTGCGCTGCCAGGAAAAAGCCTCGCCTCCCAGTCGCGGATGAGTCTTGGCAACCACACCCCCGGTGACAGCTGTGCCCCAAACTGAGATACTGTGTGCACAAACGGGTCGAGCCAACAGAGGCTTCTCAGCTGGAGAGCTGGGCTGTCACTGGGCCCGCTCGCAGCTCAGGGGCCCGTTCGCCATTGGATAACTGAGCGTGGCCAAGCTCCTCCCACCACCGCTCGCCCACTCACATCCAGCCGCGGCCCATGACATCAGCGTCAGTACACCCCCCATCACCAGCACCTCCATGCCTCCGATACCACGCAGCGTTAGCACCACCAGCCAGGCCAGACGAGCTGCCGGACACGGGCCCGGCACAATCCACGCGCCTACACCAATCACCAGCGAGCGCCCTCAGGACCGATGGGCTGATTCTCAGGTCAGGTTCCTCCCATTTCTCCACATGCGCATGTATTTCCGAACACTGCTGATCATAACCTCTGAAAGCCCCAAAAATGTATTAAATAAAAACCAAAAAGCTTTATCTGGATAAGTGCATCTCACGAAGCGCAAAGGCCGCTCCGACCCAGGTTTGGGATGGGGAGACGCACTGCATGCTGGGACATGCTTCACTTGGGACAGGAAGAGGAGCCTTGGCTGCAGCGCTTGCTTATTGGGCATTATGTCCAGCGCTCGGCTGTGCTGAGAGATACCCGGCCTCTGCAGCTGCTGGGTGAGATGAAGAGCCTGCCGCCGGGCCCCTGGTGTGGCTGGCGTCCCATTCGGAGGGCGAGCGGCGCTCGTTCACACGAGGACAGCCCTCCTCGCCGGGAGTCCTCTGGAGGCTCTAATGGGCTGCAGGAATCGATCGGGCGAAGCAGCCTCTCCGCTCTGACTGCCATTACTGAGCCACCGCTCTGCCAAAAAGAGGGCCTCAGCAGTCTGCGCTCCTCGGGCCGCCGTGCGACAGAGAGCGGACAGCACCACAAATTACACAGTGTGTGTGTGTGTGTGTGTGAGAGAGTGTGAGTGTGTGTGTAGAGTGAGTGTGTGTGTGTGTGTGTGTGTGTGTGAGTGAGAGAGTGTGTGTTTGTGTGTGTGTGAGACAGTGTGTATGAGTGTGTGAGAGAGTGTGTGTGAGTGTGTGAGAGAGTGTGAGAGAGTGTGTGTGTGTGTGTGTGTGTGTGAGTGTGTGTCTATGTGTGTGTGTGTGTGTGTGTGTGTGTGTGTGTGTGTGTGTGTGTGTGTGTGTGTGTGTGTGTGTGTGTGTGTGTGTCTGTGTGTGTGTGTGTGTGTGTGTGTGCCATCCCTCCTAAACACTGTGATTTGGCAACATGCAAGGCTGGTGGTTCTGTGTGGCTCAGTAGGTAGAGCATGGCGTTGACAACGCTCAGGTTGTGGGTTAGATTCCCACTGGGACCACATATACTGAAAATATATGCATTCACTACTGTAAGTCACGTTGGATAAAAGCGTCTGCTAAATGGCATATCATGGATGGACTTTACCAGCTTCTTGCAAAGAAACACCATATAGGGTATATTCCTAAATCTAAGAATCGCTATTGCTCACAGGCATCTGCTTGCAATTATGTGCTTATTAATATTATTATTGTTATTAGTGATACATGAGTTGCGGGGCAGCATTAAGAATCTGGGCTCGTAACCCAAATATGTTGCAGGTTAAATTTCCATAGTGAGGCGCTGCCTATTTTCCCTGGAGCGAGGGCACTTAACTTCAAACAAAGGGGGAGATGGGAACAAGGCCCTCGGTACGACTGTCTGCAGATCAAATGAGCGAGTCAATAAAAGAGCTTGCGGCTCCGCGGGCCCCAATCGGCTCTCACGCCTCCGGGCCCAACAGGAAGCAAATCTCAATAAAGGAAATTGAAGATGGCGAATAAAAATGAGGCAACGAAAACATAAAAATAAATGTCATAAAAACCCCAGTGTTCTGGAGGCCCTGATAGAGAGACAAGCAGCCCTCAGTAGGGAGGGAGGGAGAGAGAGAGAGAGGGAGAGAGAGAGAGAGCGCTGAGAGAGCCCGGAACGCAGGCCGCACAGCGACAGGCGCAGAGACAGCAGCGACAGCGATGACGACGGTGGCGGATTATGGAGGGGGTGGGGGGTACGGGGGCACGGAGGGTGCCTCCTCCCCCGCCCCCCCACCCCAGCAAACAGAAGCCCACACCAGCACCACAGCTCCCCCAGCGAGCGCAGCCGTGCCCGCCGAGGCGCCCCCGCACTTACCATCTTCCTCCTCCTCTCCGCAATCTGCTCCTCTGACTCCATCTCTACTTCATTGCTAACGGACGTTTTCTCTTCAATATCCTCTATTAACTCAGGCTCCTGTAAGTGGAGAGAGGGGGGCTTGCTTTATCACTGAACCGGTGCGTCAGTCTGGCTACAGACTAGATGGGGGGGGTGTAGGGGAAAGAAAGGAGGGAGGAGAGGTGGGGGGAACGGGTCGGAGGGAAACGTGAGCGTTTGTGCGTTGGGTGTGTTGGGTGACATACGCTGTGAGGACCTGTCCGCAGTCCTGGTTTGTCACAATGACCAGAGTTTGTGTGAGTTAGTGTGTATGGCACGGCGTAGTGTCTGGGCATGGCCCCCACTGGCAGTTAGTCTGTGTGCGGTACTGGCTGGTGCTGCGGTACTGGTCCTGGCCCTGGCCCTGGCCCTGGTCAGGCAGTTTCCACGTCTCTCAATGGCGTCTCTGTCCACAGCACACAACATGCTTCTGCCTGCACATCACCAGTCGTCACAGGCATGACCTTAAAACCCCTACCCCGTCACTTTCACAGACCGCATGCCTCCGTTTGGAATCCTGCCCAGCATCAGTACGAGTGTGTGTGTGTGTGTGTGTGTGTGCTCCTGCAATCTCAGCTCGTCTCTATTAATCACACAGAGAATTTCTGGACTGAAGAACTGCCTCAACTACTCCCCTCATTCCACCTGGCACACAGACCTTGTGTGGGGTAAGGGCTCTGTCTGGAGCCTTCAGGACACACACACACACACGCACACAAGCACGCACACACACAGACACGCACACACACATGCACACACAGACAAACACACATACACACACAGACAAACAAACACACATACACACACACACACACACACACACACACACACACACACACGCACACACACGTACATCCATGCACAGACACATATATGCACAGACACACACACACACACACACACACACACACACACACACACACACACACACACACACATCCAGCTAAAACCAGCTGTGCAACCGCTGCCAGTGGTTCCATCTGCATATGACACGTGACAAAAGGAGCTGGAAAACCAGGGCGAAATGAAAAGCAAGGATGGCAGGGGCTCATTCCTCTGAGCTGATCCCCATCTGAGAGAGAGAGAGAGAGAGAGGGGGAGGGAGGGAGGGAGAGAGGGAAAGAGCGCCAGAGAGAAGAAAGGAGATTTACCCTTAACCTGGAAAGGAGACAGAGATACAGAGAGAGAGGGAGATAAAGAGAGAGGAAGATAGCGAGAGAGAGGGAGATAGAGAAACAGAGAGATAGATAGAGAGAGAGAGAGAGAGAAACAGAAAGAGAGAGAAAACAGAGAGGGAGAGAGAAACAGAGAGAGAGAGAAACAGAGAGAGAGAGAGAGAGAGAGAGAGGTGCCAGATTGCTGCAGGAAATTCTTTGCGGAGGGCCCCTTGGGTAGAGCAGATAGCCAGCTCACAGAGGCACCATCGGGGGCAACGTTGCCTGTTAACCGTTTGAGCCCCTTCCCCTAGCAGGCACCACAGAGGGGAAAACCTGTGTTCACCGCCGAATGGCGTATTTACCGCCCCTACAAGGACAGGCAGCTGCCACCCTCTCCAAACACCGATCACAGCCAGCTCTGCCCTGGCGAGGTTAACCTGACCCATGATTCACCGGGACCAGATGGGAAGTCACAAATTGTGTTAGCGTGGGAAGCGAGTGCTGCCGAGTGAGAAACGCACTGACGGACCGCCGGGACCGCGGAGCACCAGGAGGAGCGCGAGCGTGGGGGTGGTCGGGCCGAGGCCCACGATGCAGAGGCACTGTCACAGCTACAGGGGCCCAGCAGGGGCCACCTGCCTGGGGAGGGCTTCAGGTGGAGGAGACAGGCTGCGGTCGCGCTCCCTCCCACACTCACGCGCTCGCTCACACGCAGCGGGGCGGCCCAGCACGCGCCACCCTCACTCGCATTCACACCTTCCACTCCAGCCACACACAGATAAACCACCAGTTGGAGATGTACAGTACACGGCACGGTGAGTATATGGATTATGGTGAGGATGGTGAGGATGATGACGATGATGACGGTGCAGGGTGAGATGTGGGGTTAGGAG
This sequence comes from Aldrovandia affinis, assembly GCA_029706075.1. Taxonomy (NCBI): domain Eukaryota; kingdom Metazoa; phylum Chordata; class Actinopteri; order Notacanthiformes; family Halosauridae; genus Aldrovandia; species Aldrovandia affinis. The sequence continues at coordinate 1,648,776 of JAINUG010000162.1, read as the reverse complement.
GTCGTGGTGGAAACAGGCGAGGGTGGGTCAAAGGGGTGGGGGAGGGCTCAAACATAACCCGTGAAGAGCATAAAGAACATGCAGGGAGAGAGAGAGAGGGAGAGAGAGAGGAAGGTGAGGGGGACTGGGTGGGCCTCTAGGGAACAGAAAGGACTACAGCATTCAGTTAAAGAGCAGAAGAGTGGATGGAGGGTGAAGGGTTATGGGATGGCTGGTGCAGACGGCTTCACCTCAGCTCGTCAGAGGGACGGGACGAGAGCGGGCCTGGGCATGCGCGGGGGGAGAGGGGGGCGAGGAGGTGGAGGTGGGTGGGGGTGACGGCGTACCTGGTTGTTGGAGATGGACAGGCGGAGCGGAGACAGCTTCCTCTGCTTGCCGTCGGCGAGGGCCTTGCTTTTGGCGGCGGCGTTGGCGCCGTCGCAGTCCAGGGTGATGTTCTGGTTCTGGGCCCCGTCGCTCTCCCTGTCCCTCTCCCGCTCCCGCTCGCGCTCGCGCTCCCTCTCTCTCTCCCTCTCGCGGGGCGGGTCCTTGTCCTTGCGGCTGCGCCGCCGGCGCGTGTCGTTCTCGGTGGGCTCGGCGTTGTGCCTCAGCACCGGGCACTCCGGGTTCCCCCTCAGACACGCGCAGTCCACCTTGTATTTACTGCAGTCGGAGAGAGAGAGAGAGACGCACCAGGGGGGCGCTCACGTTAGGCAGCGACTCACTTCATGTGCCCGGGTGGGGGCAAAGGTCACCTCTTCTTTTTTATGCTACCGGTTTTCCAGATTTTTAATTTTTCTTCCCATTTGGAATGTCCAATTGTGCTTGCAGGCCATTCTCGCCGCTGCGACGTCCGCTGTCCGTCTGGCAGAGCGATCGGCGCTCCACCGTGTGGAAGGAGTACTGCGTGTGGACTGAGAGTCCATCGTGAGTCCCTGCTACACAATGAGGACAGTCCCCCCCGACTTAAACCCTTCCTCCCTAGGCAACGCTGTGGCCGGTTACGCACCACCCTGCGGAGCGGCCAATCTACTGGAGCGACGCGCCGGAACCCAACGTCTTAGCCCTGAAGACCTGCTAGCAGCCTGGCTTTAAAGGCAGGTTCCAGTGCAATGCCAAAGGATTTTTAAGTTTAAAATATGACATTCATTTCGGACGTGAGGATACGGACGTGAGGATATGATTGAAAAGCAAAGCTTGCTTAATGAACACCCACTCCCAGACATTATCTCCAGCATTCTGCCTGGCTACACACATTGCTCAGCCAGAATCACACACTCTCTTCTCTCATAGAGAGCTCCCAGAACACTCTGGTGACTGGTTGTGACAGGGGAGTCACCCTCTGCCAGTGTGTGTGTGTGTGTGTGTGTGTGCGGGTGCGTGTGCGTTTAGCCCCTCAGTGCTCACCAGCTGCCGTAGTCGTAGTCGAAGCCAATGGTGATCTCGCTGCCCTTGACGATGGGCCTCAGAGAGTAGATGTACAGGTGCAGTGTGCCATCCTCAATCACATGACGCACCTGGGAGAGAGAGGGGGAGATAGACAAGGAGAGGGAGAGACAGTGGGAGAGATGGGGGAAACAGAGAGATATAGAGAGAGAGAGAGAGCAGGGAAGAGAGGGGGAGGGGAGACAGACGAAGAGAGGGAGAGATAGGGAGAGAAAGAGAACGCGCGTGAGACATGGGACACCTGAACCATGGAGACGCGCGTCAGCAGCACCCTGTGAAACTCACTGCAGGGTTGGGAAGGTTACAGATGGCGGCTCCTGGCGTAGAGGAAAATGCTAACAGCCCCTCTGGGGCCGACGGCACACCCTGTGGCTGCGCCGGGGACTGTAGCGCACAGTCAGGGACTGGCCCTTCACTGTCACAGAGGGGTCACGCGGGCTGCCCGGCGCATGATTGGACGCTCACCTCCGCGTTGGGGGTGCAGGAGCGGCGGATGAAGCGGGCCTCGTTCCCGAAGCTGCGGGCGTCCACACACACCTCCAGGCCGTGGAACTTCGAGTAGAACAGTACGAACGGGTACGGCCTGCGGAGGGAGGGAGGGAGGGGAGGAGGGGTTCATTCAGAGGCAGTGGCGGCCGTGCCAGACTGAGGAACAGATTGGAGCAGCCCGTACGGGGCAGAGATCCAAGGCTACAGAACCCGACAGACAGAGCGGAAGCAGTCTTGACGCTACGCCCATTCTCAACCGTCGCAGCCGCTACACACAGACCCAACGCGTCACAGCTGATGCACACAGACCACATCATCACAGCCAATATGCATGGACCCCCACCAGGCCAGGTTCTCCTACAGTCATTCACACAAACGCAGAGACGCAGGCAGACAGGAAGTGGGGTCCTCACCTCTTAAAGAAGTAACCGTTAGCCTCAAATTGCTGGCGCAGCATGAACTTGCCCCGGTATTCGATGATGAGAGAGTCTGGGGCCAGGTCACGCACAGCCTTCAGAATCTTCTTATTCTTCTGCACCTGACTCTATGAGAGGAGAGGCAAGGCCATCCATCAGTGTGTGTGTGTGTGTGTGTGTGTGTGTGTGTGTGTGTGTGTGTGTGTGTGTGCGTGTCTGCATGTGTGTGCGCGTGAGAGAGACTTGCCTCCATGGGAGGTGCCAGTGTGTGTGTCTTTTTGTCAAAAAGCTGGCAGATGCATGTTGTAGGTGTATGTGAGTGTGTGTGTGTGTGTCTATGTGTATGTGTTCGTGTAAGTGTGTGTGAGTGAGTCAGTGTGAGTGAATATGTGTGAGTGTGTATGTGTGTGTGAGAGAGAGAGAGAGACAGACTCACCTCCACAGGAGGTTTGAAGGTGGCAGTGTGTGTGTTGTAGGCGATGCTCTTGCTGTCTGCAGCCTCCTTGACTCTCAGTAGGAGCTGCATGTCCTCGCTGTACTGGTTGCTGCTGGCCTCCTCGTAGCGCTCCATCCAGGCCTTGATCTTATTCTCCCACAGAGAGGGGGGGTCGGCGGGTCCAGCTCCGGGGCGGAGCCCTGTCACAGGGGAGACGGGAGGGGGGCGGGGTCACACACGCACGCACTCACAAAGCCCTGTCTGGGGCTCACCCTCACCAAAGACCTGCGGAGACGGGACCCACCTTCACTCTGGACGACTTCCTGGACCCCTCACGGAATGCCTGAGACATCGAGAGAGCAGGGACACAGGGTAAGAGTCACAGCTCATCCGACATTGGTTTCAAGGTTCTTACTGTCGTTGTGTTTTTTATAGGTTCTTCTACTGTCGTTGTGTTTTTGAAGGGCTGGAACAAAAGCTACAGATCTCCAGGACTGTAGACAATGCTTTAAATTCAATAAAATTAAAAACATTGAATGTCAATACAGCACATGGAAGTGAAGTGAGAGACAGATTGACTAACGCAGGCTTGGAGCGAGGGAAGGGCGGGGCTTTAGACGGGGGCGGGAGGAGTGGGCTGACCTTCTTGGCTCGGGCGGGGCCGGACCCGGGCTCCTTGTCGCCGCTCTTCTTGCGCTTCTTGTCGGCCTGCTTGTTGCCGATGCGTGTGGGCGTCAGCGTGATGCTGGTGGGCGTGTGCTGGAAGGCCGTGTACAGCTCCAGCGGCACCTCGTCCCCACTCTCCGTGGCACTGGTGTCCCCGTCTGCAGCGCACACACACACACACACACACACACACACACACGACACACACACACACACGCACACAGACACACACACATGTACAGACACACACACGTACAGACACACACACACACACACACACCCACACGCGCACAAATGTTACACACATATACAGACACACGCATGCCTGCTGTTGAGGTATAACTTAATCTGGTGTCAACGAAACACACACGCACACAACCAGCTGAAACATCAATGCAACACACAGACGCTCTAGTGCTTAACACACAACACACCGTTCACATGCCTGTTTACCACACATCTGTTTAAACCAGAGCAGACACACAGAAGCTGATGAAATGTGTGAGTGCTGCCATGGGCCCTGCGTGGTGTGGTGTTTGGAAGCAGCTGATCAGCAGACAGAAGATTCAAGCGTCCAGAATGTACATTTTGAAGGTGGTGTGAAGGTGAGAAGATAAGATTTGAAGATAAGATTTGAAGGTGGCTGCGGGGGTGTTGTGTGGGGGGTGTGTGTAAGTGTGAGTGTGTGTGTGTGTGTGTGTAAGTGTGAGTGTGTGTGTGTGTGTGTGTGTGTGTGTGTGTGCGTTTCTGACTGACATCCCCTCACAGGCTGATGAAGAGGTCCCCAGCAGTGATCTGGTACTCACCCGACATGTTCTCCCTCTTCCTGGTCTGCAACACGATGGCCCTGTCTCGGTCCAGGCTCCGGGGCTGGCAGCGCTCACACAGGTACGTCTCAGGAATGTGCTGCCTGTCGATCCCCATACAGTCAATGTGCTGCCACACGCTGGGCGGAGGGAGAAGTGCGGCGTTAGTGAGCTAGAACTTCTACGCCACAACGTCTGTGTCACTATTGTTCAATCACAGTCAAATGCCTTCACAATGTACAGCGCTGTTTGGTATACTCAAGGGTTGGGGTTTGCACTTGTGGTCAGAAAAGAGGTGGAAACAGGCCAGGAGTGTGTAATCAGTGTAGACAGAGCTGTCCTGCAATGCCTCTAAATGTTCTTCTCCTGTGCGATCATGCATTACTTTATTAAATCACTTGCCCTGCGCCTTCAGTGTGCATTGGCGGTCCTTCACCACGCAGCGCTGGACGTCCCCCCCCCTCCCACAGAGTGCACCATTAACAGCCCCCCTGCAGTGGTCCAGCACCACACAGACGAGCCCTGTGTGAGCGTGCGGGGGGCACCTATGAGCGGCAGTGTGGTATAATGGTCAGGGAACTGGGCTTGTAACTCAGAGGTTGCTGGTTCAATTCCCAGGTGGGGCACTGCCGTTGTACCCTTGAGCAAGGCACTTAACCTGGATTGCTTCAGTAAAATATCCAGCTGTATAAATGGATTGTATGTAAAGAAATGTAAACTGTGTAAGTCGCTCTGGATAAGAGCGTCTGCTAAATGCCTAAAAATGTTGAAAGAGATGTCATGTAAAATGACCAGCAGGGGGAGCTCACGCCGGGCCTCACCTGCACTTGTCGCAGCAGATCATGTAGCCGTCGTCGTGGGTGAAGCCGCAGATGCAGCGGGTGATGTCGGCCCCGTAGCTGCCGTCCTCCGAGGTGCTGAGGGTGGTGCCGCGGGACGCCTCGTCCTGGGCGGCGGGCACAAACAGCCCCTCCCCAGCCCGGATCACAACCGCGGGCGGGGGCGAGGCGGGCGGTGTGGGCGGGGGCCGGGCGCCATAGTTGTGGTCCTGGTGGGAGGAGGAGGGGGGGGCACAGGTCACCGGGAGCACTTTTGAACGGAGGGTTAAAAGCTGCATGGCCCGACGGCTCATTGGCCGGGGGCGTGGGCGGCACGCCCCCGGGGTCGGGTGAAGGGTCGAGCGAGAGGGCGCGGTACTCACGGCGTAGGGCAGCCCGATGTAGCTGTGCGAGTGGTGGGAGCTACTGCTGTAGATCTGGTGCGGGTAGCTGGACTTCTCCACAACCACGGGGCTAGCCTCTACCGACTCAGGTCTGCTGAGCACAGAGGGGAGGGATGAGTCAGAGAGGGTGGGAAACCCGAGAGACGCACACGACGCAGAGAGAGAGAGAGAGGAGAGAGAGAGAGAGAAAGGGAGAGGGAAAGAGGGAGAGAGAGGGAGAGAGAGGGAGAAGGAGAGAGAGAGAGAGGGAAAGAGAGAGAGAGAGAGAGAGAAAGGAGACAGACAGAGAGAGAGAGAGAGAGAGAGAGAGAGAGAGAGAGAGAGAGAGAGAGAGGGACAGAGAGAGAGATTTTTTTTCTGCAGGCAATGCAGAGACTGCGTGTCGCTTATGGACGAGTGGGTGGCTTCACGAAGCTGGGATCAGAGACCGTATAACAGCGCTCGAGTGGATCACCTGTGCTGCAGTTGCTAAGGCTGTTTTCAACCACACAAATAGGAAATATTGCCAGCTAATGAAGTGCACAAATAGCCTGGGAAAGCCATTCTGATATTAGGGACAGTAGTGTACACATGCCAGCTCACGTCATACAGCACAACTGCAGGGGTCAGAGCAGTGCTGGTAAGTGACCTCTGTGGCAGTATGAGTCAGCCCCCGTAGGGTGGACACACTGAAGTGAGGGCGGCTCCGCGAGCGCCAGGAAGCTGGCAAACAGGTAGCACACCCTGCAGGGTGAACGGGGCAAGGGGGAAGCTCTTAAAATCACTCCTCTCCACTTTAGCCACACGCATGCATATGCACACGCACACACAAAAGCGGGTACACACACACGTGCACGCACACAAATACACACATGCACACACACAGTTATACATGTACACACACGCCCACACACACACACACATCCTGTCCAAGGTGTGCCACTGCCTTGTCGCCCGCCCCAGCTGACTGCAGGGAGCTGATAGGAAGTGGAATAACAGAAGAGCTCTAATCTCCTCACAATAGAGGCAGTTTAAACCAGAGGCCGTCTAACACAGACACAGCACACACACACACACACACACACACACACACACAACACAGACACACACACACACACACACACACACACACACACACACACACACACACACAGACACACACAGACACACACACACACACGCACGCACACGCATGAGTTGTGACGCTTTTCACTTCAAACAGGAAAAATCCCCTCTGGTTAATCATACATGGGATGAGGCAGCGCTGCAGAAAGTGAATGTGGAGTGCTGGACTGCACTGTGATCATCTACTAAAGCGAAACACAATGGCAATGAAGAACAAGCAGCAACTCTCACTCTGAAAGGAGAGCATGACTGCTGGCACCAAATAGTCATTGTTTCAGGAAACTGTACAAACAACGCTGGCTCACTGTGGGGATATTCTAGTGTTCAGAGAGAGGGAGAGAGGCCAACAGACGGACAGACGGGGATTAGCAGACGTGCAGAAAGAGGAGAGCGGCCGGCCAAAGGAGAGAGCGGTGGAGAGATAAGGGGAGAGGGAGAGACGGAGGGGACACAAAGGATCAGGGTGCGGAAAGGGAGAGTGACAGACACAAAGAGCAGCGAGCATAACTGTCACACACGCGGCCTGCTGTCACACACTCATTACCACGCACAGGACAGCCAACACACACACACACACACACTCACACACTCACACACACACACACACAACACACACACACACACACACACACACACACACACACACACACACACACACACACACACACACACACACACACACACACACACACACACACACACACAACACACACACACACACACACACACACACACACACACGGGAGAGGAGAGAGGGAGGGAGAGAGAGGACAGAGAGAGAGACGAGAGAGATATGAGAGAGGAGAGGGGAGAGAGGGGAGAGAGAAAGAGAGAGAGAGATATGTGAGAAGAGAGAGAGAGAGACAGAGATGAGAGGGGAGAGAGGAGAGAGGGGAGAGAGGGGGAATACCAAGTACAGGCTCAGTGACCACACGCTTGGCATTGAGAAAGGCAGTCACAAAACCAAAAGATGAATAAGGTCACTGTAAGACAGTGGAGGTGGAGACAAAGATGCACTTCCTCCTTCATTAAAATATTCAAAATGAAGAACACTATATTTTCATGAATTTTCTATTATTATAAATAACTGAATTTCCTTATCAAATGATGAAAACCTTATAATCCTATTAGAAGGGCCAACAGCTCCAATTGTCCCTGAGGGACACTGAGTGAACACCCACATCCAGAATATATACAAATACTACACTCACTGTTCGTGTATGTGCCGTTTATTATTATTATTATTATTATTGTTATGAATAATAATAACAATTGTTGTTATTAATATATTATCGCTATGATTTTACTATAATTCTATTTTTTATTGAATCATTATATCACTATTTATTTTATTTGAGTTAATTAATCAATGACAGTTTATTCATCTGTACTTACTGAATGCTTTGGCAATATCCAGGCACCGAAAGCATTTGTTTAAATATAACTGCATACACTCTTACGCACTCACTGCTCACACACAGGTATGGTACGCAGCTGCCTACTACGATGTCTATTGCTGTGTTACTGCACTGATCTCGTGCGCAAACTATGATTGTTCCTACCGTGTATTTATGCACATCTTGTAAGTCGCTCTGGATAAGAGCGTCTGCTAAATGCTTAAAATGTAATGTCAAATGTAAATGTACACACGCGCGCACTCATATGCGCACACAAACCGCCGATATCGGTCAGCCGCGCAGATCTCCCTGTTGAGTGGCGCTCGCCCCGTCGGTCCAAACAGCTGGCTCAAGGTCACCGCGGATGGCAGCGAGCGCCCAGAATGAGACCGGGGCTCGAATTAGAAACCACTTCACAGGCATATTTCGGGCGCTTGTATGAGCAGGAACCGAAAGCGTTCCCGCCACACCGCTGGGCTTGGGCCCTGGATAGGGACGGGCGCCCTGCACGGATGCCCACTTTCATACGCTGCGCTGGCTCGTAGGGTAGTGCCACTCTCCGACTGAAGGGCGTACTTGGTAAGCGTGTGCGCTCTCTCTCTCACTCTCTCTCTCTCTCTCTCTTTCTTAGGAGCACACACTTACATAGTACACATGTGTGTATGTGGCGCTACACTCTCTGACTGACGTGTGTATGTGTAAGTGTGTGCTCCTACGAGAGATAGATAGAGAGAGAGAGAGAGAGAGAGAGAGAGAGAGAGAGAGAGAGAGAGAGAGAGAGAGAGAGAGAGAGAGAGAGAGAGAGAGAGAGAGAG